>JBBPDH010000002.1:14693443-14706295 GCA_037974565.1 Clupeocharax schoutedeni | reverse complement strand
TGGCCTAGTGGTTAAGGCATCCGCCCTGAGACCAGAAAGTCTGGGTTCGATCCCCAAGGCTGCTAGGCACCACTGAGTTACCCTGAGCAAGGTACTGTCCCCACACACTGCTCCCCGGGTGCAGTGTTCCTGGCTGCCCCCTGCTTCACTTGGTGAATAGGTTAAATGCAGAGGTTGAACTTCGTGGTGTGTTCACGTATGACAAATTTTCACTTTAAAAAAACTCTTCAATAAATTAGTGAATTAATTTGGTTTTAAATCACCAGAGTCAAGATGTCTCCTACTTGATGTTTGCTCTTCAGTTGCACTGTGCTTTAAGCTGGGACTCAACAGAAACTTGTTTTCCAGCCTAACTCACATTTGCATCTTTCTACTAGCAAGGAATAATATGAAATCTTTTGGGAGGCCCATTAGCTTTCAAAAAACTTGTGTTTTGAACATTTCAAATTTGTTGTTTTTATGGTGTCATAAAAAAACAACTCGTTTTCATATATCGGGTTTTTATGGGTATGTTAGTAATCACTGCAGCCAATCAGATTAGAGATTATATATCAGTTCTAAAGGTGCAATGACAAAATAGCCTGTTTAATTATTGGGTATGTTAGTAATCACCGCAGCCAATCGGAATAGATAGACTACATTTATCAGACGCTTTTATCCAAAGAGACTTCCACTCCCTACCTACAGGGGGCAGTCTCCCTGGAGCAACTTGGAGTTAAGGGTCTTGCTCAGGGACCCAGTGATGGTGTGCTGAAGGTAGGAATTCGAACTCATGACCTCTTGGTCCAGAGGCAAGTATCCTTCCACTAGGCCACCACCACCCCATATATCAGTCGTAAAGGTGCAATGACATAAACAGAGACGAAAGCAGTCAGCCTTATTCTCACAGACTATAGAACAGCGGTGCTCAAAATCTCAAAAAACTCTAAATTTTCTGCTAGTTCTGCAGCGTGTTATTAGCTGGTCACAGCTCCATCATAACAATTAGCACCCATTAAGCACTACATGCATGTGGATTTTCTGGTTAGCTTTAAGCTAATCTCCGAGCTAACCATTCATATCCTGTTTCACTGACAGGCAACACGAGAGATAAAAATACCAAACTACTGTTCATTAGTGTCATTATCAACTATGATAAGGATTATAAGGGTACGAGCTAGTATACAGTGTGTAAATTGGTCATTAAAAGATCACACTGATACATACAGATACAGATAGCACTTTCAGATAGTACCTATATATTCGATTGATAGTTATAAACAGTCTTTTTGTGTAATCTTGCCCGGGTCCTTGTCTGAAAAAATATAGGGAGCGTCTTGGAAATAGGGAGTGTCTTTATTGCTGAAGTATAATCCAGTGAAAGTATCTATATTAATTTTACTGGTTTTAATTTTAATCGTTTGAAATAATGCAAAATCTATAAAGTAATGAATGTGTCAGACGAGGACCATCTCGAAAACTTTCCTACCTGCTTTCTTTGATTTGACCTGATCTGTAGTCCATCTTCTCATTAAATCTGTCGGCCGATCTAACTAGCTGGATACATGAGTACTGAATCAGACAAAATCAAGGAATCAAGACAGGAAGGAAAGGTGTAAATGAATTATTCACAGATAAAAAAGCAACATAGATGCTGTGGACCATAATGTGATAGGAGCATCAGGTTGAAGGCTGACTTACACAAGATACCCATTGTTTGTAATTAAAAGGTCCACATTTAGGTCAAAAGAAAGAACCCCATCCAGCAGGTTGGCTATATCAGCAGTCCCCAACCTTTATTCAGTCACGGACCGGTTTAATATCAGAAACTATGTTCAGGGCCTGATCTTTAAGGAGCGGCAGATAAATATACGTATACGTGTTTATACACATAAATGATACACATAAAAATGGGGATATTTTAAAACTATAATAATGGGGGTACCTTTAAAATATAATAATAAAGGTAAATCCAGTGTGTACTCGCAGCTTTATTAACAGCGTTTTCATAACAACCAGCGACAGCAGAACACGGGGAACATCCACGTTTTTTTTTCTGTGCAGCCTACGGACCGGTACCACATGACCCACGGCCCGGTACCGGTCCATGCAGCAGGGGTTGGGGACCACTTGGCTATACCATTTCATGTGAAAAGCTTAAATACAAGAAAAATGTAGGATATGGTCCCTTTGAGGAAGATTTAGAGTTGCAATAAAAATAGGTTCAGATATTATTAGGCATACAGTTTCACTGAAAAAAAAAGAACAGCAAATTAACCACCCCTGCGTTAACCTTAAAAAACCAATTCAAGTGTCTGTGCACTGATTAAGCATGTTCACATTGTGCTTTACAGAAGTAGCTGGCGCAGGAAGGACTGCAGTACACTGGCCCTAATGCAGTGCCGGCTGATTCACCGCACAGAAAAAGCTTGTCCAGAGAGAGTGCAGGCGGGAGGTGGGGGTTGGAGGGGTGGGGGGGGGGGGTTATTGTTGCCTTTGAAATTCTCCAGACAGCACCACAAATTAAGTTCACTTTTATTTGAGTGAAAAAGAGAACAGTGCAGTACCATGGAGGCTTTTCCCTGCCTCTCCGCACCAGTCAGCCGTCCACTCTCCAAACTCCCCCACCCCGTAAATCTACACTGAATCTCTCTGTTTATCGTCAGAACTCCCCCGCCAGCGCCATCAACACAGTCCTGCCGGGCCTTCCCAGGGCCGTAAAGTGGTAGGGGAGCAATCATTACTCACTGTTTTGGAGTGCCGTGACCAGGAGGTGGGTTGATATTTTCCCCATGCTTTTCATTAATTGAGTATTGATGGGGATCGGAGAGCTATTATGTGCCATTGATCTGTAGTTAGTTATGCAGTTCCCTGCTGCACAGACAAAGGCTGACAAAGGAACAGTGGAAATGGAATGTTTAATGTTCACAATGTAATTCAATGTTATTGAATTAATGCTATTATGTCTGGCTTTTTTAAAAAAAAAAACAAGTTTACTACTTGCATATCTGCCTCAGTCGAGCTACCTTTAAACAGATTCAAAATTCTAGTTTACTATGCTAAATATAATTTATCAGCTTCACTTATAAAAAGAACCCAGTGCATAATCCTACTCTTCTAAACCAGTACTTCCCTCCAAGACATCTTTAGACACCGCTTTCCTTCAATCATTCTGAAACCAGGCCAAAATCCGTAGTAGAATATATTATCTTACCCTCATAGATGCGAGCTGGGGGCTGCACTCACAAGGATTCTATGGCGTACTATTAACTCTAAGACTCAAACCAAGGTTTTTCACAATTTAAATGTTTGTGCTGTTCTATGTTGAGCGTTCCTGATGAATTGCAGATGAGTAAAACATGATGATACAGCCTCCTTCCTCCTGTAAGTGTGTTAGTTATGGAAAACTGTGGCGTTTCAATCCATAAATGTAAATGCAGGGCCTCTCATCAGTAATGATTATGTATTATTTGGATGTAGGTTGGTGTTGAGAGGAAAGGCAAAAAAAACCTTGTCTTTCTGCTGGTGGGTAAAATCTATTGATTGAAAATTCACACAGCTCTGAAGCGATAAATATTCATTACCGAATACGATTTTGAAATGGTGATCAACATTCGGATGGATCACTTTCCTCGCCTCAACATCGATGGGCTTCAGTTCAACTCGCCTACAGTTTTGCCGAGCTTTATTTTCGCTCGGGTAGTTTGAGAATGTGTTTTGTGTGTGAGTGCGTATGTTTGTTTTTGTCCGTTTGTTAGAAAAGCAAGTGGGTAACCAACAAATTTCTCTTACATTAGAATCATTTTTATCCACTTTTTTTTGTCTATTTTTTTTTTTTTTGGTTTGTTTTTAAATGAAAGAGCAAATCCTCACCTTTTTGAATGCTGAGGTTAAGGTTTGGTTTAGGTGTAGGGTTAGGTATTAATAAATTGGTAGGATGTATGTAGGACGGCATGTCCTGACATTCGGTAAAAACAATTCTGTGTGCATATGGATGTAGGGAGTGCAGAACAGTTCAAACCTCCCAAACTCCTTGGTGAGGACATCTCATGACAGACACTAATAAGATTCTTCTCCCCTTACGAGATTCAAAGAGAAAGATTCCCTCAATCCACGCAGGCACATTCAAAGGAGAGGGGTCCGTGCTCTGGCTCTCTCCAGTTCATTATCATTCTCAGGTTATCCGCAGCCAAGTGAATCTGGAGCGCAAATGAATTAGTGAGAATTAAGGAGCCTCGGCGGTCTGAACCCTCTCCAAATCTCAGCTAAGATGAAAGGTACACAGGCACAGTTTCATGCGTGTTGGCTCCAGGGGCTCCCAGCCCCTTTCCCAAGCTTTCTGTCTCCTCCCTCTCCCTTTCTCTCTCTCTCTCTCTCTCTCTCTCTTTTCCTCTCTCCATCCCTCCTCTCTGAACCAGCAGCGGCAGCACAGGCGGTTAATGTTGCCTAACGTCTGCTGACCGCGGGTTGGGCCGTGAGGGAGAGAGGGCCTTTTATACGGGGCGGCAGGACTGCACCTCCGATCACTGGCGATTAATTACAGAGCGGGAGCTGTGGAGGTAGAGGTGGCCGCACATCCGCTTCCTTCCCGGATGGCCTTCTTCTCATCTCAGCCCCTCTCAGGCAATCAAAGACCAGCTCACACCCGCCCAACTCACTACCCTGCACCTGCCTGCCTGCTGGATGACATTTAGCCGTACTGTTTGAATGCGGATTCAGCCTGTGGTACTTCCTGCTCCTCAAAACTACTGCAGCTTCTTCTTCTGAAAGTACACAACTCTGCAGGAGTCTGAGTCTCACAGAGCCACGTAAAGTCATAGAGTGCAGCCTATGTTAAAGAGTGATACAGTGCAACCTAATACAAAGTGTCATTAAGTACCACTTCATGCCAAGAGTCATAACTTGCAATCTAACCCAAAGAACCAAACAATGCAATGAGTCATATGTTGCAACCTGAGTCACACAGTCTCATGAAAAGGGTCATGTGGTTCAACCATCAGTTACCCTATATATATATATAATTTTACACTTTCAACAATAAATTTGCCAAAATAGATGGCATAAAAGCACCTTTCAAAGAACGTTTGTCCCCCCAACTTTTCTAAGGCTTATAGCGGATATACTTAATAAAAGAGGTTGATGTAGCATTTAATATTTAGGTAAAAATGTACTGTTCACTCCTTAGTCCATATATAAAGTAGTTTGATGTCACAAAACCAACCCAATGCATCGACTTTTATCCTCTTGGTCTTTCTACAACAGTTTAGCTCCACCCGTTCATGCTGGAATTATAAAGAGCGCTTTAGCCTTGACTGCTTTCTAAGTGAGGCGCATTAGAGGGCAGCTAATTAAAACAGAGTGCGTTTAGATTTATCAGTCTTAAAGGCACCGTGTCCAAAACTGCCTGTTTAATTGTAATGAACATGTTAAAATAAAAGCAAATGTTTTTGGTATATAAAACCATGGAAACATTTAAATTAATCTCAGACCAAAATTCAGTTGAAAGGTAAAATTTCTGTACCAATTTAATTGATCTACAGATTCATCTCTATGCCATATTCCAAATCACACTTAAACGTATTGGACAGTCCTAATATGTTTTTTGGATAATGGATTTTAGCTGATGAGTGATGAGTACAGGTCCTTTGTACTCCACTAAGCAGGATGAGATTTGTTTTCCAATGTTTTGTACTTGAGTGTTAGAATAACAGCATTGACCTTGAGACATGAGTGCCTTCTGATCTCCGAAACCAAGCTTCTAAATGAAACGAAGCTCTTTACACTGTACACTATACCACACATGCAGCGCCTGTCGATGTATAGATTCATCTGCTGCTTTGTCTTCATGCCCACTGCAGATGTCCTGTGTGTGCGTGCAACTTTTTGTCTCTGTCAGGCATAATAAAGGCGAAAAAACACTCAAGAAAGTGTCTGGACCTCTCTTTTCTTCCCCTCCCTCTTTGTGCCCCCCCCCGTCCCTCTCTTCTGCCAGCCCAGCTTTGCAACAGACTGCCGCGTCGGCCTTTCTCCCTGAGCTCATTCACCATCACACGCTGCCCTTGTGCTGGACATCAAATGACCAGTCAAACCCCCCGAGGAGCGCTCGAGTTTCAGCCTCCTCGTTTCAGCGGCCGGCTGCTCTCTCTGTCCCCCGGCCCGCTCTCGCGCCCAGACGTGGGACATCTGCCTGTCTGTGAGAGAGAAAGAACCACTCACTGGCCGCTCTGTCCATCTGTCAGTGGATCATATTGTCCTGTCACGTCATCTACAGCTTATTATTCCATCCAAAACAACAGAGAGAGAGAGAGAGAAAGAGAGGGAGCGAGGGAGCGAAACGTTTAGATGGATTTCAGATGCTTTTTTGGTTCTGCCAGATTGCCCTGCAGATACATGTAACGGGCTTTCACGGGTTTATCCGCCAATGTTTATGCTGTAATGATTATCACATAATCTAATTACATGTGCATTCCACAAACCCCCGGCCAGTCGATGAGAGGCACGGTAATCAATAGAGAGGAATTTGCATAAAAATCTATTTTGAGGCCACGGCAGTGTACAGCAAGAGAAGAAAAGTGAGCTCGCTGGTCTGGGCAGCCCAGATGTTCAGCATTATTAAAAAGAAGGGCTCTGTGAGACCGTAGGAGAGCTGCTTGTAGCGCTATCAAAAATGTAAAGTATGAATAAAATCAAATTAAAACCTCATATATAAATTATAGGTTCTAAAGAGTCTCATCGTACACCCAAGTCAAGAACCATTTAGGAAGGTTAGGCCTCATCAAAGCAGATTCACCAGACACCGCAATTCAGTCCTTAGGCTTTGTCCTTGTTTGATGAACCTGCTCTTTATTTAAAAAAAAAATCTGTTATCCTTTCAAAAATATGGGTTTACATGAGCTGTTGCCAAGCTGTTTCCTTCATGACTAATTTCTGTTGATGTTTAACTGAACCAGTCCGCGTGATTCTTTAATGGCCCGTGTGCTGGTGGAAGAACATCTCAGGAATAGCAAGGAAAGGGCACTGCAGCTGCAGATTTACTAAACAAGAGTTTCCCTCATAAAGCTTCGTCTGTTTTCATCACTAGATGCACGGCTACACACATCTTTTCTGCGTGTGTATGTGTGTGTGTGTTACAGTGCGTAGACTGTAGACTGTAAGATAGTTCTCCAGTAAGTGATCTTGTGGGGTTGGCTGTTGGCTGGAAGCCCAACATGCGTGTTGCAGCGTGGGTCCCCTGCTCTGGCTGCTCCGTGCCTCCTGCTCAGAGCGTGGGGTGAAGGAGAAACGATCACACTCTCCTTGTCAGCTGCAAGGGTAATTACTGCTGGCTGAAATTACTCAACATTTGTTTATTAGCTCCCCAGAGCCCACTGTAAATAGATTGTCCGTTATAGTCGGATCGCATTAGAGCGCGAGCCACTCCTCAGAAGCCCCCCTGCCTCCTGTTCGCTGGGAGCCGTTCTGCTGCTGCTCACTTATTGAACACTCGGCATCCAGCAGCCATGTCCGACATGATTGCTTTCCATTAGCTACGTTGGGCCTGATACGTCATTTCATGCGCTTAAATCATTGCCGCACATCAACTTCATTAGGAGCACTGAGGGGGCTGAGAAAGACTCGGCTAAAGCAAATTAGCAGCAGGATTTAGACTGAAATCAAAGAGGGGAATTCTTCAGAAAGTGTTTAGCTCAGCTTCAAAGCGAAAAGGTTATGGCCGCTGTGTGAGAGCCACTGTCTTCCCATCACACTTTTTTTGTCCTTTCTAATGTTGCCTTAATCCAGAAGCTGTTCAGCGATTGTAGCGCTAAGAAAGAAAACATTCCTGCATATTTTCTACCAGCTAATGGTTATGGGTGCTCTGGAGGGGGGCTGTGTGTTTGTGTGTTGGGTGAGGAAGGGACGAGAGGAGTCAAGGTCTGTGCCTGTATTCATTTTGTTGGATAGTTCCTGTCAAAGATGACATTCTGAAACACTTGACCCACAAAAATGAATTCTCGGCCAGAGCCCAGTGACAGCGGCGGCCAATTCATTCTCCTAAAACGTGCAGAGATAAAAAGTGAGGGAATGCAATAGTCCTGTCAAAGGAAGAGCAAAGGAGGGTAGGGGGAGAGGGAGAGAGAGGGAGAGATGAGCAAGAGAGTAAATCTATGTTTGAAGGTGTGAAAGCCATACATAAGTAGCGCTTTTTAAGGAAATGGCCAGAGCAGCAGAGACGAACTGATACAGCTTCCAGTTGGATGATGAAGAGTGGGATATTGTTGGAGTTTATGGAGGGGGACATTTAGCAGTGAAAACGCACTAAAACATGTGTAGTGGAGTTGGTGACAGGGTGAGACATACTATGTGGAAGGCAGAATAATAAAAGCCAACCTCTCCCCTCCTCCCTTTCATTCCTCTCTGCATCCCTCGCTGTGCCTCCTGTACCGCTCTAATAACAGCCACCACTGTGCAGCCCGTGTGCAAATAGGGGCCTGGAGCTTCTGGACATCTATCACCGCTCTCCCGAGCCACATTACGCCAACCTAATGGCCACTCTCCGCTTCATTATGAAATTAATTTCCAGTGTTTTCAGAAGTGATTTCATGTGTAATGTCACCAAGCCTTGCTGCTTCAGAGACAACATGTTTTCAACCTTTGTCTGAATTGCTATTCTTTACAGTGGCTCCTGCTCTGCAGCTCCAAAGAGACCAAAATACTGAACTTTTTAACAAAGCCGCTCCTCCGTATAATTTCTGTCTTCGCTCTTCGATTCTCCCTTCCTTCCTCTTCTCCTTTTTTCCTTTAATATCCACCCCTTCACTCCTTCATCCTTGTCTTACCATTAATCCCTCTCTAATCTCCTTTCTTCTCATTCATTTCCTTTCTTACCTTTCCTCTCTTTTCTTCCTTTCTGCTCTCCTTTCCTCTTTTCTCAAATACACCCCCTACTCTGTTTTCCTCTCCTTTCAACTCTGCTTCCCTCATTTCCCATCTACTCCTCCTTTCTCCCATTCTCTTTTCTCATCTCTCATCCTCAGTCTCCCCCTTCCTGTTTCTTCTTTCTACGCTTCACTTTTCCTGTCCCCTCCTTTTGTTTCTCTTTCCTTCTCCTTTCCTCCTCATTCTCCCCTTCCTATTTCTTCTCTTCCCCCTTTCTTTCTTTTCTTTTCATTCTCCTCCCTTCCCATCTTTTCTCTTCTCTTCTCCTTTCCTTTTCTCTTCTCTTCTCTTCTCTCCCCGCCTCCCCTCTCTTCTCCGCTCCTCTTCCCTCCACACTCCCTTCCACTCCCCTCCTCTCCTCTCCTCTCCAGAGCCCGGGCATTACTGCCAGCTCTCCGCTCATCTGATCAGATCAGCAGATGGTCAGTTGCGCTCGAGGTCTGAGGAACAAGCTACCACGCAAACATTAGATGTCATTTTGCATTTTTAAATACACATGCCCCCCTCCTGCCCACTCCCACCTGCAGAATGTCAGAGTCAGATAGCGAGGAACAGCAGCCACGGGTGCACAGCCCCCTATAATAGATTTATTTTGAAATGCCATCTTACAAAGAGCATGGGGGAACCTGTGCTAAATGAGGACAGATAAGCAAATCAGAATCAGTCATGTGTTTGAGTACACGCAGGCAGCTTTGCAGAATGCACAAGTAGTCATTCTCAAGCTGAGGTATCTATTGTGTTGCAGTAAATTCATATTCACGTGCATAGAAAGTGTATGTCACTTTTCTGGCAGGTTATGTCACATGTTAAAACCCCGCTCTATCACAGGGCTTGAGGATCAAGTATATTTGGGTTTGACACGGAGTACATTGGGAGTTAATAATAGATTTTATTCAAAGTTTTCACACAAATGTTTTTATTAATTAATGTTTTTAATGCTGAAACTTGTGACATGCAAGCATCCATGCATGCATGCTTATGTGTGTGTGTGTGTGTGTGTTTGATATGCTGCCCTCATGCAGGGGGGCCAGCAGGGATGTTTCACTGTCAGTGGATCCTGTCAGCTCTTCAGCCCGTACTGAGATGTTTTCTCTCCTTTTTTTCCTTTCTTCAACACTTTGTATGATAACCTTTTCTTTACCGAGTAACCCTTTCAGCTTCATCAAATCACAAAACCCCAAATATATATATTTTTAAATCAAGAAAATCATGAATACTCTTTAAAAAAAAAATCGTACATCTGTCTACTCGCCTCTGAATTTAAACGTACGGGTCACGTTCCCAACACACACTCCAAAACCTGCCAACATATCAGCCTGCTTTGTCGCGCTCCTCCGCTTCAAGTATTTTGGCAATAATATAGATCACAGCATCTTTCATAGCAGCATCTTAAAACCTCAAATGAGAAATCAATTGTGAGAAAGGGAGAGGTTTGAAACAGCCCTTAGCCCTTAAAATAACACTACGGATAAAAGAGCGCGAGAACGAGAGCAGTCAAAGCCAAATGAACGAAAAGGGAAAAAAAATCCTTTTTTATTCTAAAAGCCCAAACTGGGAGATGTGTGTTGGTAGGGGAGGGGGGGGGGTCAGAATTGAACAGCCGTCACTCTCTGTAAGGAATTCCATTCATCTAACGAGACTCCTCCATGTAGACGTGAGGAGAGCAGGATTCTGACACGCGTGCAGCGCGATGATAATTGCCTTTAAAGACAGAGGAAGGGAGAAAAGAGGGGAGCGGAAGGAAGATAAAAGATACGCACTAAAGAACACATTAGGCTGAGGGAGGGGCGCTAGGCCGCAGAGGCTGCTCGTATAAATAGTCATGAAATGAGAAGTTTCTGTGGATTGAAGTCGGAGAGCAATACTCTAGGAGAGGCCAGCAGGCCAGACCAAATAATCCTTGACTTAGCGTCCCATTCTGAATCCCATATTAGCTACAGAGATTTTAATGTAAATATGCCATTACGCTGTCATTACAGTGATCAGTCCGTGTGCCGCGCAGGTCAGCGCAGCCACTGTTAATTTTGCAGGCAAAAGCTTTTTTTCTCTCTCTCTCTCTTGAAATGTTAATAACTTTCTATTAGTTAATGTAGCGTGACTAAAATTCAAATTAGACATAATTTATTTTAATATCTGTGACTAGCTAGCCTGACCATTTAGCGATGGTCTCCCGCAGAATACAAGATTGTAAATTGGAGTAATTTGCATTGGATGGTTGAGGCCTGCCTTGTCTCTGGGCTTTGCTATTGTGAAGTCAGGGACGACTCACTTTTCCTCCATGAGGTACAAGTGTTCGAATTGAATGAAGCCAATCATCACGATGAATATACACTGTTATGAGAGGGCTAGAAATACCAGACGTTTTGGGGTGGATGATGACACTGGAAGATTGCCCTCTAGACTCAGGGCGACTGGTACATGAAAATACTCATTTTACATTTTGTGTTTGACAGAGACAGAGACAACTTTCATGTTTCATGTTTCAAGTGTTTTTGTTAATATATGTGGCATAAACATTTATAACAAGTTTTTTTTTTCTGACAGCAATGATTTTGAGGATTTTGTTTTTTGTTTATTATTCAGGTCAGTTTTTCTGAAGGGGATGGCGGATCCAGCTGATTGAAAACAGCTGGGCAGGTTGAGGAGCCCGCCTACTTCAGACAGAGCCGGCTGACTTGACAATGCCCTCTGAGTGACAGCCGTGACCTCCTCTGGTATGTGAGTATGCGTGTGTGTGTGTGTGTGTGTGTGTGTGTGTGTGTGTAGCTACATTAAACAGAGCAACATATGAGAGACCTCCAGAGTGCAGGATGGTACCAGTCTCCCATAATCGACTGCAGGATTATCACTCCTCTCTAGTCATCACTGCAGAAAAAATCTGAGATTTTACCTTCAAAATTCCACAGCACACAAACTGTCGGGAGGTAAAGGAACTGGAAATGGAAATGTTTCACTAATGGGAAATTAAAGTACTATAAAGATACATCAGGGACAGCATCCAAGATAGATATCCTACATTTCTCTTTACTTTATGTTTACTTAGTCGTTAATCAATTTTTATGACCTTTCATTTCCTATTTATCTCTTAAAAGGCTGTTTATGTCACTGTGCCTTTAAGATGTGTAAATAAGTTATATTCTGACTGGCTATCTTGTATCATGCATCATTCAAAAACAAGTCCTGGCAAAAACATGTATAACTTCAACATGAATGCATGAAATAAACTAAGCTGCAAGCTAATAATCTCTCTCTCAATCTCTCTCTCTCTCTCTCTCCCTCCTCTGTCTTTCCCTCTTCTGTCTCTCTCTCTCTCCCTCCTCTGTCTCTGTCTCTCTCTCTCCCTCTTCTGTCTCTCTCTCTCTCCCTCCTCTGTCTCTGTCTCTCTCCCTCCTCTGTCTCTGTCTCTCTCCCTCCTCTGTCTCTGTCTCTGTCTCTCTCTCCCTCCTCTGTCTCTGTCTCTCTCCTCTCTCTCCCTCCTCTGTCTCTGTCTCCCTCTCTCTCTCCCTCCTCTGTCTCTCTCTCTCTCTCTCTCTCTTCTCTCTCTCTCTCTCTTCTCTCTCCTCTCTCTCTCCCTCCTCTGTCTCTCTCTCAGTCTCTGTCTCTCTCTCAGGAGGGATGGTGGATTTTATCGTTTATCGGACATATTTACTTGGCCATGATGTTAAAATCACATCAACACTGTCTCCTGCTATTGACTGATGTCAAAAAAATTTCATTATTCATGGGTACCCTCTCGCTCACTGTATTTTACTCAATAGGCCCCAAAATGTTGAAATGGTAGCACAGGATGGAACAGGGGGGTTTTCATTTAAAAAATGGGATGATATTGACTGTTTTTATTTATTTATTTATTTATTTATTTTTGGGGTCGGTTGGGGGGGGGGGGGTGCACAACAACACCCCAATTCTTAAATGTTTTCGAAAGTTATGTCTATGTAAAACCCCCTATTTGTTTTG
>JBBPDH010000002.1:14632105-14643695 GCA_037974565.1 Clupeocharax schoutedeni | reverse complement strand
AAGTTTATAAATAAGAAGTGTGTTATTCAGTCATGTTTGTTTAATTATTGTTTGTTATTAATAAAAAATAGCTTGTTCAGTTCATGTTTTTGTGTTCTGCTTTGGTACCGAAATTGGTACAAAGAACCAATCACTGAAATCCTGGTACCGTGACAACACTCCATTGTTTTACAATTGCAACAATTGAGGTAAAGTTAAGAGCGAAGTGTGCATGTGTGACTGTTTCATCCCATCTGGAAACTGAATCAGGAGTGAAGCTGCTGGAATACAACACATAGAAAGGCTGCTATACAAAGAAAGAGACCAGTATAGTCATAAATCCAATACATCAGATTACTCAATAACCATCCAAATATTTAGTAGGCAACTATTGTCGATTATTAATACAATCAAAAGTGATGGTCCTAACTTGTTTGCTTGATTTCATTGTGCAGCCTTTGACTCCGTGGCAGATGTGAGCTAGTGTGCAAGGCAGAGATTGAAGGCCACATGGTGGGTATCAGCAGCACAATGAGGGAATGGTAAACACGGCACTGATTCTGAGTGGTGCTGATTTGAACGCTCCAGTAGCCAGTCTGGAGGGCAGTGCTGGGGTCACTGTGTGTGTGAGTAATTGGTCAAATGCAGCAGTGGCCTCAGTGCCAGAGTGTGATTTAATAAGAGAACACAGATGAGGCTGTGAAGCCTGAGGAGGACATGGCACGCACCAAAAGCCATACTGCGAGATCTGCACCAACACAGGAACAGCAATGACTTAAGCACTCACTGTCATACATGCAGTTATTGCCCACACGTTCTCAACTGCCTTCTTACTCCCTCACTGAGGGCATTTTTGCAGGCCTGATCTCATATCGGGAAAAGATTACAGCCTCCCAAACCTCTAAAGAACCATTTTCTCTCATGAATTAATATTACTGACACTACAGTGATGGAACACAGAGCCAGAGTGCTCTCTGATGACCATACATGGTGAAGGACAGCGCTGCTGTGTTGAATTAGTTTGTTTGAATTTGTCCATCACTGAACTCCATGTAATGCCACCATTACCTTCATCTAGGAAAGAGGTTTATTTTATTGAGATGCCGTAAAGAGCTTTATATCTCCATTAATACTTAAATTAAACTTCATATTACCTCAGGAGAACACACAGAATGGTATCTCATCAGGCTCTCAGACTTTCTTAATGCCAGTCTTCACAGAAATATGATAATCATTGGTTCAAAAAGTAATTGTGTATATGTGTGCCATTTGTAGTTATGTTACAGTTGTCAACACAATGTTCAAATCTTGGTTTATTATAATATCTGTTATTAGCTGTTTGCTGTTGTGTTTAATTGATGATAATGATGATGATGATTTATTATTGTTATTGTTATTACTATTCTGTTCCCTGAGTAAAAGTCAAGACAAAACAGTGTTTCTAAAACCAATGTGACTTATAGGGAATATTTATAGGGAACCTGCATATGTTCTTTACTTTTTTAATAAAGTTGTGTTGTTGAGACACCGTAACTATTCAATACACCACAAGTTCAACATACATTTCTACCCACAGTCCGTTTGGCCAATGGAAAGTCATTCTGCGTTATGTGGTAATATAGTGTGCCACAATATTCAACAGTTACTGTGGACAATTTGAAATACTGTTTCTTTACCAGAGCTTTTTAGAGAGGCTCTCAATGCACTGTCAGACACTGCACACCACAGCAAAATAAACGTTTCCCTATAATCATCAGACATTTCTTCATGTTGCTGTTTATTTACATTTTATTTGTAAAACGCCACAGATAACAATATCTGGTTAGAAATGCCAAAACTGAAACAGCGTGGCTGTTAACAACCGTAAGGAGTGACCAAGTAAAGTAATGTAATATTTAGATCTATGTATTAATATCTGACATTTACAGACCGTGATGGTCATTCTACAGTGAACGGAATACAGCATGTCACACAATGAAATAGCACATGCTTAAACACTCACAATAAACTAGGTGTCATAAAAATGTTATTAATGCAAAATACATGTTGGTACAATGATACAACTAAATGTCAATTTGCTACAGAGAAGTGCCTAGGAGTTTCTTTACATTAGCTTACCTGAAAATACACAGAAATCTGTCTATACAGTGATTTAAGTTTGCACATGAAAGCCTTCTCTTGTTAGTCATTTCCATAGAGACTCTTTCTTTTTCTCTCCGGGTTGACCAGAGGAGGATGTGTTCCCCTTTGGAGCCTTGGTTCCTCCTGAGGTTTCTTCCTTCAGCTCAGAGAGTTTTCCTCGCCTCTGCTCACTAGGGGCTCAGACCTGAACTCTGTAAAGCTACTTTGTGACAACTTTGATTGTAAAACAATGCTATATACATTGAATTCAATCAACATAATATAAAATAAGAGGAAAACCAATTACACCAATAAGTGCCCTGTACTTCACCCACCTGTCCATATGCATAAAGACTGCACAAACGGTATCAGTGCTAGATTCTCAGTATTACAGAAATCTATCCTACATCCTGAGTGCTATACTCTTTAAATATTATCATTCTTTTCACTTTAAAGTGCTGTGCTGTAATTGTACAGAATGCAGGATATTGACTGTTCAAAGTTTTGGTTTTGGGGTCATGGTTCTGTATGGTTCATGATACAGCAAAGTTAAGCAACAAAAAGTTCTAAAGAATGAGGCTAGGTTTGTTTTTGTTTACTTTAAATAAACAGCAGTGTATTAACCAGTAAACACACACTCTCTCTTATATGTTCATGTATGTGTGAGGCAGCAGAAGTGTTACGCCAGTAGGTGGGACTGTTGCACCACACTACGACCCAGGTTTGTGATTTACTTGCGCTTTTTGGTCCCTCTGTGATTCCGGATTACTTCAATCACGTCTTCTCCATCGTACCGTGTATTCTCTGAAAGACATTACGTGACCGGTTCGGTACGAATACATGTACCGTTACAACCCTAGTAAGTATATGTCACAAATATATTTGTCGTACTAAACACATGTGTATTAAGGAAAAGCAATGAAAACAGACCAAACTCAGTCTTACTATAAGAAACTTGTTGAAACAAGCATTCCAGTGGACAACACTGATAGAGATTAAATTTTTAAGATGAATTCTTTACTAAATGATTTACTGTAAATTTTGAACAAAGAAAAATATCCGTATGTCCCTGTGCAGACTTGAGCTCCACTGTTGTAAGCTTGATGCTAGTAATGAAAATCTTGTATCCATGCTATCAGAAATTAGCATTATTGATTTTGACCCTCAAGGGTTATATAATTACATATGCTGCTGGTACAACATGATAATACGATGCAGAACGAAATATGCCATTTGTGTTTGGGAACAGTGCAGGTGCCTGTAAGGCTTTTCCATGCTTTATTTCAAGTTGGAGCAGGTCAGGGCTCCATGACAGGGCTCTCAGCATCAGTCTCATTGTGATGCAGTGAGAATGATTGTGTGTGTGTCTGTGTCTGTGCATCAGTGTGTATACTGTATATGTATGTATGTTTGTGTGTGTATTTATCTGTGTATGTATGTAAAATGTACTTATATGTGTATATTATTTATTTATATATATTTTTTATGTTAAACCATGATTTTGTCCCACACAGGTGTTGGTGTAAGCGACATGGAAACCTAGACATTAATAAACCTGTTGTGCAGTATTATTTTCCTATGTGGTTCTAATTTGGATATGAAATCTACCTGTTGTTGTTGTTGTTGTTGTTGTTAGTATTGTTTGTGTGTTTATTGATGGAAATGAACTCCATTTAACTGGTTCATGGTTAAAATGTGTAAGAATTTTTTTTATTATCACATTCCTACATCTGTATTTAAGACACTTTTGTGGATTTTCATGTCCTCTGTGTCACAGCCTTTATATGCCGCCCAACATGAACAACTTGCTACCCAGCTTTGCTGATGTAAAGGTTGCTATATCTGGAATATGTAGCTAAAACTGAACAACAAAGCAGTCAGTGACCTCTGAGTTCACCTCCATCTTTTAAATATCCCCAGGTAGCCTGACCCACAGTGACTGAACTGGTTCAGTGAGTGTCACAGCGCCACCTACAAGCCTTTGCTTTGATCTGTGCAGTTTGGAGTCAGGTCGAGTTAATCCTGACCTCAGATCAGCTCAAGTATCTCCGCCTTTCCGTCTGTCATCAGCGATACATCAGCTCTTACTGCAGATGTAATTAAGCTGTCAAGAGTGCCAGCAGCGTGCAGTTTGTCAAAAGGCATTGGATGCAGCATTGTTTTAAGGAAACAAGACCCATTCTGGGATCTTTTAGTCAGGTCTTGCTGTGATCACTTCAGATGAATGTATTGAAAGTATTTTTAATTTACTATAGCAGCTGAAGGCCTGTGGTATCAGCAACAGCATGCTATTAACTGTACATTTATTGAATTCACTTAATTCAAACATGTAAGTTGGGTGAAAATCAAAAAAGGCTAAGTAAAACTAAAATGGGTCTCATTTCTCATTACATTGTCCTATATTTTTGCCCTTTGCCATTAATTTAATCAATTTTTTTTCAAGCTGTGAATGAAAATGTCCCTTCCAACACCATGGCAGGGTGTAAAGTGTAAAGGTCTGTGTGCAGTAGCACTGCTGTTTACATCCCCTTGCCCTGGGTCCTTTTTTTCTTTCTTTCTTTTATTTTTTTGAATGGAGCAGATGGATGTTGAGTCCCTTTGAAATACTGGGGCAGATGTTTCAGTCAGACAGGCTTTTCCATTCTGCACACATTTGCATGTTTTGAAGCCCAGCAGCAGCGGCAGTAGCATCGAGGGGAGATTAGCTGCGTGTTGTCAGCGGGAGATGTATGGATTAATGCCTACAGGAATGCCCTGGGAGAGGAGGGGCGTGGGGTACTCATTCACCAAATACTTTACTGGACCTACAGAGGCATTAAAGGTTTAGAAAAAATGTAGTTTTAACAATCATGTAAGCCTATAAACGCTGCGTAAAGAGCGAGAGCAGCGCATCCCCTGCGTGCTGGAGGATCAGCACCATGGACAGAGGCACAGATCCCATCCAGGCGCCACCAAGTCAAGTCAAGTAGGTATTATTATAATGGTGCAACGGTGCAACACAAGAAAAGAACATAACAGTACAAGGAGCGCCAGCAGGGTTCACTCGTATCAGGCCATGAGAGTTTGTAAGGTGCCACACTCCTGAGCTCCACCGTCTCGCAGGCTTTACCTGGTCTCCTTGAGTGTCTGAGTAGAAAACAAAGCCACGTGTCGTGTCATGAGAGCATTCGGGTCTCGCCTCTTCTGTGCCCTCCCCCTCCTCCCTCTACGTATCACCGACGACATGTGCGTCGTGAACCCGGTCTCCACTCCTCGACGGCAGCTCCAGAGCTGAGCCCGCGGTGCTAAAACCCACATCCCCCCACCCACTCCCCCAGAGGCAGGGATCGCGTGTTCTCTCCAAGTCCACATGAACCCCAGTCTTCCTCTCGCCCTCAACACCGTGACGAGCTCCTAGATCTCAACCGAGAGCGATGATCCTCGAGCTGAACACGGCGCGCCACGGTTCTTTCTCGTTGCGCGCTAGGAGCTCGAGCGAGAGTCTGGAATATAGCAGTCTACCACCTCGCTTAAACAACGCCAACAAAGGTCAGTGAAAGAAAAGAAGAAGAGCAAGAAGAGAAAAAAGACAAAGAAAAAGAGGTGGGGAACATGATTTCTGGTCGAAGGAAAAGCTTACGACAGCCGCGTTAACTTTACTGGGCACGCGGGAGGTGAAGAGCCACGGAGCCCGTGGACCCGGACCAGAGTGAAGATTCTCTCATCATGCCGGTGCGAAGAGGTCATGTGGCGCCACAAAACACATTTCTGGGAATAATAATCCGCAAATTCGACGGACAGAGTGAGTATTTGCACTATCTCGGTCCGAAAAAGTGCACAGTTTTAGAATGAGCAGGATGAGCTGGTCATGTTTCTGTCCGTTTCACTTTCACTCAGCTAAGTGTCAGAATAGTCCGAGTTTAAACACATTTGGTGAATGATGAGAGACACTGCAGCGAGACGGCAGCTCTGAAGGGACTAGGCTTAAAAAGGCAAACGGAGGGCAGAAAAACAAAAGCAGACAAAGCTGCGGTGAGACAAACCTGTGTAGTACTTCAGCCCTCGGGGTCTTTTTATTAACGCTGTGGTTTATTCTTAATTTTTAAATCTCTAACTGCTTTAAGTGATGGCAAAGTAGCGCATCTCTTTTTTTATGCACAAAGAGAGACGTCTGTGTACACAAAGAGCGTTGTCAGCTGAGCAGCGGTGTTCCTGTAGTACTACACTACATGAAAAACTTTGTACATATCTTGCATTCTCTTCATTCCAATGTCAATAGAGAATCAAAACTGCTTTCCCCAACAAAGAACAGTAAAAACAATTGTGTTGATGTAATATATTTTTCTGTGAGGTGGAAAAGGTTCCTCTGTTAAACTTCACCCTCACATTTATTTTTCTCCCAGTAATGGGGCAATAGTTAGGCAATAGTTATTTTTCCCCGACCTGTTTTTGTTGTATTTCATCATAATGTATATCACAAATGCTTGCAGTGAATAGTGAATAGTCTACTGCAGAGTACAGTATTTATGCCTTTGTGAATTACTGTGATCTGATAGATTTAGGTATTAACATGTATGTGTTAATACAGATATTCCAGCATAAAAATGGGTCACAAAGGGAAAAATATTCTCTCTCTCTCTCTCTCTCTCTCTCTCTCTCTCTCTCTCTCTCTTTTCTCCTCACTGTCTGTCAAAAATTCCATGTCTCTGTATAATTTGGGTAACTGTTTAACTTGACAGGGAAATTGCAGGTGTCTTCACACCCACACATGCAAATAAAGATGACTTGTGATGCAATAACACTTTTTCTGTAAATAAACCCTGCGAAAAAGTCAGGCCAAGCAGAACAGAAATGAACAAAAAGACATATCTGGGGTGAGGAGTGACCTTCACTTTCTGTGTCCTCTGCAGATAAGAAATTCATCATAGCCAACGCTCGTGTGCAGAACTGTGCTATTATCTACTGTAACGATGGCTTCTGCGAGATGACGGGTTTCTCCCGGCCGGACATCATGCAGAAACCCTGCACATGTGACTTTCTGCACGGGGAGAAGACCGAGCGGCACGCCATCGCTCAGGTGGCCCAGGCCCTGCTGGGCTCAGAGGAGCGAAAAGTGGAGATCACCTACCACCGCAAAGACGGTCAGTCTGCAACACGCTGCTCAGTTTTCTGACTCCAGGACTCACTACTGCTCTGCTGAGAAATGTGAATCAGTCCTGTGAGTCCTGAATGGAAGGCGTTTAAGAGAGAGAATAAGAGGCGAGAGACAGAGAGTGAAGGAGTAAGAGAGAGAGAAAAAGAATGTCAAGGAGTAAGAGAGAGAGAGAGAAAGAATGAGAGAATACATTTGAGAAGGAGAGAGAAAGCAAGAGAATGAGAGAATGTGTGTGTGTGTGTGTGTGTGAGAGAGAGAGAGAATGTGAGAGAGAAACAGAATGAGAGAGAGAGAATTAGAATGAGAGAGAGTGCCTGAATGATATGACCCCTTTAATGTGGTATTAATACCGAGCACTTTGAATGAAATGAGAGAGAGAGAGAGAGAGAGAGAGTAGGGTAGCTAACTCTGGTCTCCAGTGAACATTTTCTCTCTCCTCCTCTCATGCAGTCCTCTTCTGTTTTGTACTGATTTTTTCAGTGAAGCTGCCACAGCTAGACCCGTAACGCAAGCGTCCAAGCTCACGCCAAAAGCTCCTCAGACAAATTCAGCCCCTGTCTGTGTTGTCCTGTGCCAAACACAGCGGATTAAAGGAAACGTGCTTCCATATCTGCTTTCAGTGCTTCTCTATTACCATCCTTTCCCATTCCCACCCTTCCCTACATAAGTGACTGCAGAAATGCAGCATTATTGATGAGCTATTACTTCTGTTACGCGCTCCTGAAATATTGATTAACCATTGCGTATTGTGTTTCAAACGGCCTGTTGGTTCTCGGTATTGATCATAACACCACCGTAATAGCAATGGTAGTGTGGTTAAAGTATTTTGGCAAAAAAAATGGCAATCTGAACCAGTGCATTATTGAAGACACTGGTTAATTCTGTTCTTTTATTGTTGTTTTACACTTATGCAGCCTGGCAGGGTTCATCGTTTTCATACTTCCTGCACTACTGTCGACCTGGGCATGCTACTGTACACAGGCCTTTCATATTTTTCTAAATTATGAGGTGCTGTGATAAAGGAACTTTTCAGAGAAGGAGAGCCAGAGAAGACCTCTAACAATAATCTCTGGCTGTGGAATAAAACAGACATTGCATATTAGTGGAGGTATAATCACTGGTTTTGGCAGGTAGAACAGCTCTCATCCGCACACTGCAATTTAACAGCACCTGGCGTAGGGGAGAGGAAGGAGAATTACACTGCAATTCAGCAGCCATCTCCGCTAGCTGTGGCTTTTTAATAAGCAGCAGTCATGCCTCCACATATTAACTGGAAAAAGAATTGTGAAAAGAAATGAGATTGTGCTTCATTAAGGTATTATTATTACTGCTATTAGGGATTATTCTACAAAGCACAGAAAGCAAGGATGCAGCTCAACAGTAGATGCAGCTAACAAGACATGCGAGAGTAATCTAGATCAATCAAGAATGTATTACTGCTGGAATAGCCGCAGCTATTCAGAATAAAGATATGAATTATGAAAAAGGACGTTCAAGTAATTCGATTTTGGCCTGAGCCACCGCAATGAAGACAGACAGGCCTGTTTGAAGCAAATTTGTGCAATATGTTTGTGGCAGGAGTTCTCCAGCCTGACAGATGGAACCATCAGAGCCTTTGTGCTTTACTCGTGGCGCACGTGTCAGGCCTGGGAGCTGTCTGTGGCTGCTAAGTGTTCTAAGAGCAGCTTAGCACTAAAATGCAAGGCAAATTCTCTTGTGTGAAGCATTGGGCTGTTTTCTAGTGCCTTCACAGTCGATTCAGCGTGTACTAGGTTAGTGATCATTGTGAGGTTGAGTAACGTGATTTTGTCTCCAGCAGCAGAGGTAGATGAATTGGTTCAGAGTGAGGGGTTCCAGAAGAGAAGTTCTTACACACCCTCACTGCCTGGGCTGCAGTTTACCTGCGGCTGAACACTGTTTTAATGAGGATACAAATAGCTTACTGCAAATCGATTTGCAATCCTGTGTCACCACGAGACCGAATCAATGGGTGATTGCAGGCTCCTTGTCTGTTGCTATAAAGCCCATTGCACTCTCCAGCGATAAGCCAGACACACAGGCACAGACTTTCTGGGCCCACCCCGCCATGCTGTTCATACTAGCAAGCTGTCATGACCCTGCGAGGCAGGGGGAGGAAGTGGGGTGGGGTACATTTGTTTAGCTGTCCCAAGGCAGGCATGAGGAAAGATGTTTGTATATAATTGGTGCTAGTGACAGACCTACAGCATATGGAGTTGTCAGCTCCTGAGCTGCCTTAATTGACTCATTACACCTGCGGGCCCTGACACCACTCTTCATGAGTTCAAAACGGATTTTAGTGCACACGCAAGGATGATGAATCTTTTTTTACCCGTCTTTTTCAAAGCCATTCCTATATGGAACCTCTCAATTTCAACGAAACTCTGCGCCACAAATGTCTTTCAAACCGCTCTTGCGGCATCGGATTCACAGAGACACACACAGATTACCATTTATTCTAGCTCTATTGGTGTATTTTGTCTTGGCTGAATGTCGTTCTGCAGCACCCAGCATGCCTGTCCCAGACGTGACGAGAAAGAGGAGACAGACGCTGCTGCAGCTCTCTCTGAAGTCACACTGAATTAAAGGCATCCTGCGAAGCCGCATGCAGATGTGACGCGCTGTCATTCACCAGCCCCATGAAGCACAGGCACACAAATGCTCCCCTCTGCTGTTCTTATAGGCCTAGACCATAATGCATGCCTGCAAATGTTCAAAATGCTTTTCTATTGTCTGCATCCACAAATAAAGAGTGTTGTTTTAGAGAGAGAGAGAGAGAGGGAGGGAGGGAGGATGACTGATGACTTTCTTGAACAAGAGGATTTTATTGATCCCACCCAAAGCACCAACGTCTGCCACTGACAAAGAAAAACACTGACAGCATGAGAGGAACAGAAAGTGATACACTCATAAATCAAGCTCTTTTTTTTTTTTACTGTGCAGCTAAACACACAGCACAATGGCAAGGTGTCATGTAAATTAAAATTCTGGTGTGCCTGTAAAGTTTCGTGTATTTGAGAGAGTCTGGGCGTTTCCTGTGGAACAGTTGGAGAACCACTGCCATAAAGTAACCAGATTAATTAACTGCCAATCATTCAGTTATTTCATTCAATCAATCACACATTCTGCACATGTAATATAGCTACAACACAGTTACAGTATGGTTGAAATTTGTAAGGCAACTATATTTGAGTATACTTCATTAGATACATCTTCCTAGTGTCTTCACTCATCAGCTCTTTTATGAGTTACAATCAGAACCACCAGTAAGCAGGTATTATGGCGGATCATTCGCAGCACAGTGTGCACTTATTGTACCTGATGGTAAAGCAAATATAAAGTGTATAGTATATCTAATGATGCACAGTTTGTGTTCACCACCCTCCAGTCCTTTATTAGTGGTCAGTTTCTAGATATTTTTGTGGGTGGATTGTTTTCAGTCCAAAAGTCTCCCTGAAGTTCTCCCTAATTTAGTCATGTCCTTTTCCACCCACTAGCCAGTATTCCTTTAGTCACATGATCTTACACCGAGAAGCTGAGGGCTAAGACATGCTTCCTTCGAGTCACACGAAGCCAGGCACACTAACCATGTCAGGGAATGATCCACAAAAACAAGCTCCTTCTCATTGTTAGTCCTAACAAATGACTGAGGTAAAGAACATGGACAGAACATGAAGATGATGATAAAAATACAGTTTATATTTAAGACAAATCTCGGGGTGCCCCAAAATTAAAGCATTGGTTTGAAAATCAAAAGAACAAATATCAAAGCGATAGAATGATATGATGATTTAAAATTGAAGCATAAGAATATATCTATAAAAAGATGAGAGCAGGCACTAAGGTTAAAAAGAATAGTCCTTTTTAAGAGACTATTTAAGAGCCTAAACTCTTACAAAATTAAGAAAAAAGGGTAACAACCTAACAATCAACTGGTTTCAGCTAAGTTTAAAATAAAACATCCACTAAAGATTTCCTTGGTAGTGTGTGTGTATATCCCCCCCTTCCCGGGAGAGACCAAGGTTTAAAACACGTGTGAACGAGCTCACTCTGTCCGGGGGAGAGACCGAGACAGGTTCAAAACGTGTGTGAACCGGACATGTCACTGAAATATCAAGGTGAAATCCATCATAGCTTGCGTAATGTGGAGGGGGCGGGGGCGTTAACGGCAATTTTTTTTATCGCGCGATAAGAATCTCGTGCGTTAATGCGTGTTAAGGGCCCAGCACTAAAAAAAAATAAAAAATATATATATATATATAGTTGAGGCCAAAATTATTAGCCCCCCTGGAATCATGGAACATTTTCCTAAACTTCTTCCCAAAGTTTGCAACATTG
>JBBPDH010000002.1:14560473-14579691 GCA_037974565.1 Clupeocharax schoutedeni | reverse complement strand
ACTGCACTGACAGATCATTTCACTTGTTTCTAGTCTAAAGATTTCTGTAAATAGAAAAAATATCTTAAAACAACATTTATATACAATATAAGAGCAAAAAAATCTGCTCTAATATAGTATATTATTCTCAAAACAAGATCAAAAATAAAAATAAGGAATTCGATTTAAGTCTTAGTTAGATCAGGAGTTTTTGCAGTGTGTCTTTTAACTGGCACAGTCAGAGGACACACTTCTGAAAAAATTGTGTATTTTGCAACACACTCCTGGCATTTTGTATCCTAAATTTGAGCATTTACCCCTCTAAACGTCTCTGCACTGCCCTGTTCATGATTTATTTTATTCAAGAAGAAATTATGTACAGGTTATGTACACATTAGACACTTTTTAGTAAGGCATAAGGCAAACTGAAATAAATCCATAATATCATAAAATCCTCTGTTGGAAAAATATATCGTTTTTGAAAGTACTGAATGTGCTCAGGCAGGGATTTAGGCGGACTAATACTAATACTCATTATTTAGTTCGTTAATTTTCTATTCAGCAGTGCAACTATATAAAAATGTATTTTGCTGAGGAGATTGGTGACTCCAAGGTGAAAACCTGCTTTTGTAATAAAGCGTGTTTCTATTAGCAGTGTCCCTGATGTACTTCATACACTAATCCAGAAACATACACACACCGTCCCTCTCCTGCACATTCATTTAAGCGCCATAACAGAGGAGTGCTCTGGGTTATCGCTCATCTGCGCGTGAAAATCAGACTCGGTGTACAAAAACAGGCTGAGCTCAGCGATATCAACACACACACATACAATCTAACAGCCTGTGCAGACTAACAGCAGGTGGTATTTTTAGCTGAATTGCTGGCAGAGGGGAAAGAGGCATCAAGCCGCAGAAATCCTGCACCAGCTGAGCCTCACAATGCTGATCTCCATTAGAGACCTGCACCCTCATCCTTCTCTTTCTTTCTCTCTCACTCTCTCTCTCTTTCTGTCTCTGTCCCTCTCTCTCTGACTCAGTACCTGCCTGTTTCCTCCTCTTTCCTTCTCTTTTGTCCTCTCTCTGTCCTTCTATTCTTTGTCATTTTCTTTGCAGCTGGACAAATACAAATGACCCGACACTGCACTGTGGCTCATACTGAAAAGAATAATGTTTATAACACAAGCCTCTAGCACAAAGACACTGCTGAGAGATGTACTACTGGAGAAACGACACATTAAAAACGCACACTTACAAAGATACTGCCAAAGGCATATTACTGCATTTTTTGTAAAAAGTGGTTCTACATTTATTAGTTACTCTTAGTGGCTTATTGGCTCAAATCAGGCATTTTAAAACCCCAGTCTTCTGCTTTGTAGTGGCAAAGACTTTCAGACTTTTAATGTGTAGCAACACACTACACTTGAGGACAATACAAAACACTTGAGGACTATTTGAGCAATAAAAAAAAACAATTTTATACATAATCTGTAGAATGAGAACCAGATCTATGTTCTGTAATTGTGCTGTCAAAGAACGGGTGAGTGTTTTGCAAATTAGCTTTCAGAGCACTGTGCACTTCTTCAGGACAAAGGCTCCCTCTAGAGTCACGTTTTAATCCTTACAACACAGATACATAGATTTATTAATACTTACTGAATTCTGAATTTTGAATTCTGGGCACTTCTGTGTATTTTTTATCTGGGTCTTGTATCTCCATCATTACTGACAAAACGTGTCTTTTGTGGTTTGTCAGGTCAGTCTCAAAAGTGAATTCAATTTAGTTTAAGAAAAAAACACAAGTTTGAATAAAATGAGGCAATACAGAGCAAGAAAAAAGAAACAAAACCAACAGAGAATCTCACTAAATCTCCAGGGTCCTAGGTGCTGTCTTCGTCAGCTCACTCCACAGGGTTTCACCAGAGTTTAGATCAGGGGACTGGGATTGCATGTCAAAAGCTTGCTCCAGTGCTGGACGACTGTCTGTGTTGATGAATGACTAAGTGAATTTGGCTTCAGAATGAGGTGTCCTCATTTTCTTCAATAAAGGGTACATTTTTCTAGTACTTCCTGTGTGAGGCATTTCCATGTCCTTATGGAGCTGACTGCCTGTATTTTGAACTTTAAAACTTTTTTTTAGACTTTTATTTGACTCTTCATCCTGTTGTGAAAATTACATGTTCATTAGTGATGATGACATTGACAAAAAGAAATAATGTAAAATGACCTAAAATTGCCTGTTTTAAGAGTGTAAACCCTAAATATGCACCCACATATGCTCCCAACCCATTACTACAAACATATAATGATCACTAGTGCCTCATACTGAGTTGTGTGTTGTTCCCAGGCTGGAGTCTCAGATGACATCAGACATCCAGGCAATCCTACAGTTACTACAGAAACAGTCCTCTATAAGCCCCCCTGCATACAGCGCAGTCACCGTCGGTTTGGAGTACAGAAAACCTGCCATCAGAGTGCAGCCTATAGCTGCAATTAGCACCAGCCAAACTCTCAGCACAGCCCCTCAGGTACCACACCATTCACAAATCCATCTATAAGAATTGACAGCTGCAGGCAGACAGGCCAAGGCTTTTTTCTTTTGTTGTACTGATACTGAATAATACAGTGCAACCAGTGCAATCTGTAAATTAAAGAAAAATAAACAGCATCTTAAGTTCTGCATCCTGTTTTTGCATGAATGGGCTGCCTGCTGACCATTGTTACTCAGTTAAAACACTTACTCAGCTACTAAAATGTCTTACTCAGCTGTTACACATAGTGTTACAAGGAGCACTTGAGAACAATGACACATACATAAGCTACTGAAACTATAACAAAAACAAGCATGCGCTCACGCACACACACACACACACACACACACACACGCACACAAATTCCTGATACAAACTGCAACGTTGGTATTTACTTGAGAAACAAAACTGTACTACTTTTTATTCAATCCATCAGAAAACTATTCAGTGGTTATATAAAAAATGTGGTGTCTTGTAAAGCCACGTTTTTCATTTGTTTTTTTAAGGCTATTTCTGTCTGATTCTTCACTTTCTAATTATGGCTGTAATAAGTTTACTCTATAATTCACTTGATACAGAATTGGGTTTGTGGCCAAAAATGAATGGTTGTTTCATTTCTAAACTGATTTCTGTTTTTTGTACATTGTAACTTTAAAACAGTAGTTAATGTATTTCTGTCTGGTATCTGTTTCATAAAGTGCTGCAATATGTATCTTTTTTCCCAGAATGCTGAGCTGTTCAGCATGGTGATGGGATACCCCAAACCCAAAGATTCAGTATCAGGCCTGGCTCATCCCATGTCCAAAGATTCAGTGTTAGACGCAGCTCACAGAGACTCTCTCCCTGAACAGAACCAGGAGATGACCCGGCTCAAAAGCTCCGCAGTGCTCCAGACTGTTTTCTCCAGACACCAATATTCCAGATCGCTTCTTCCAATTCACCTCTCTTCACCCCCCGAGACGCCTATCAGTAGCATTGGGGTCATTGGCCTCCACAGGCCTCAGTCCGATCCTGGTCTGCCAAGAAGTAGCACTACATCTCATCCATGACTATGAGATTTCACTTCCATATCCTGCGGGGGAAACGGACAGCCGCTTTCAGGCTGACGGCTGTCAGAGCATCAGGAGGAAGATTTTAAAATGCAAGAGAATACTGATGAAAACAGCGGACAGTCTGGAATTCTACAGTCTGTAACCATGATGCTGAATTTGTTGTTTGTTTGGGTGCAGCTGAACATTCTGTTAGGTTTGTGTGAGGGTTTTATAACTTCCAACATGTCATCACTGACCTCTTCTGTAGCTTTTGCTCCTTGCTGGCCTTCTGGCAACGGATGAATCACCCCTCTCAAGGACTCAGGGTCTGGTTTGTGACTGCATTATGAAATGCATTGTTTTGGGTGAATTCTCCTCTCTTATACTATGCTTCACTGAACAATATGAATTCTACTGCTGTCGCCTCCTGAGGAGTGGCTGGGTAATCAACAGATGCACCGGTTCCTTATTTGGTTTTGCTTTATTTATTACTTTTATTTATTACTCGGCTGGAGAAATGTGTTTCTCTTTCACCCCAGAGTAATACAATAAAACTCAAAAAAGCACTTGAAATGAACTCGCTCTGAACGCCATAGGCGTTTTTGTGGCGTTTGGTACCGATGCTTGATCAACATCAGCTGGCGTTAATCTGACGCCGTTTAACGCCAGCCTGACGCCCAATCTGTAGTTTGGTGTATGTGCCTGTGGGGGCAGTAATCACTCTGTCCAGAGTGTTACACGTGTGCCATTTTGGTTTAAAGTTCTGCACTGAAAACATGGATCCCTATTGTTTCTTAAAACTCACCGTTTACATTCTTGTTTTAAAAATCCTCCCGATACGGCGCCGTAGGCAGGAGAGGAACAAAACGTGGTTTTTCGCAGTTGCCGTACAGAATCTTGGGACATATTTGGTCCTCCAGAACGTCAACTGAATGCCATGTAAATGCCACAGCGACGTTTTCCGCCAGAAAAAACTGAAAAACACCTGGTTCAGACATCCGTGTGAACGAGGCCTAACTGTTTCAGCATTCTCTGTGTTTTCTGCCCAGCATCTGTGTCCCTTCGGTTGTAGAATATATAAATCAAATGCAAAAGAGGACCAGGTATTACACATCCCCCGATTACTCAGCCACTCCCACAATTCATCCTCTCGGTTGCAGCCTAAGCTAAATCATTTCCCCCCTTGCTACAAAAGCATTTGCTATTCAATATCTTGTATTAATATTTACTGTATAAACAGCACTTTTTGCTGCTATCAGAGCTACTGGAGCTATTTTCTGCCCCAGTTTCACAGCCCTTTCATTATCTGTAGTCAAAAGGTGCAAAAAAAATGAGATTGGCATTAGAAAACAGATATTTTTAGACCTACTATTGTTAGTCATGTTTCACAGTTATAACCTGCCATATTACAGGAGAAGCAGCATGTGATGAGTCTGTATGCCTAGAAAAGAGCATGTCTGAAAGTGTTAAATGTTGCATGCCGACTGCAACATACTGGAAAGCAGGAGTGATTCTGGCATGTTTCAAAAATATTCTTTTTTTTTTCAATACTTTTATTTGCACATGATCATGCTAGCTAGAACCAAACTAGGGAAGGCCTAGAGCTACTCTGATGACCAAAGCTTTGGTACAATACAGTTTTGTTTCATATGTAGCCTGGAATATACACACGGTTCAGTCACAACATTAAAATAACCTACACAATTTTGTCTACATCCTCCATTTGCTGGCAAAAGAGCTCTGACCTACTGAGGTATTTAATCCACAAGACCTGTGAAGGTGTGCCGTATTATTCGGCACCAAAACATCATCACCAGATACAGTAAGACCTGTAAGGTGCAAGATGTGACCTCCATGGATCTGACTAGTTTGTTCGGCCCATGCCACAGATACTCAGTTGTATTGAAATCTGGGGGATTCACACTGCAAAAAATCTAAATCTCACAAATTTCATTTTCCATGTTTCAAGTGAAAACATCTTGTCACTCTTAATTCAAGACAAAGTCGCCCAAAAAGCAGAACATCCTCGAGATAAAAAGACTAGTTTTTAGACGCCATGCCTTGGATTTCTTGAATAGTGAGATAGTCTTTTAAAAATCTTATTTCAAGTGGAATTTCAAATAAAACAAGTTTTTTTGACGAGCCCAGATGTTTTATATCCGGGCAAAAAAGACCATTTATTTTGTTATAGTAAAAAAAAAAAAAAAAACCTTTATCTTGTTTCAGGAAATAAATTTAAAAAATGCTTGATTTGGGGAGAAATTCTAGTTATGAGCAAAAAAAATCTAAAAAAGTTTCCTGAACTAGTACTGAGACGAGCTTATCTTCCTAAAGCTCATATATGAGTCTTATTGTAAGAAATCTTAACGAGTCAGTTGTCTCTAGTTCCACTGGCAGATTTGTTCACTAATTACAAGCAAATAAGCCTTGAATTGAACAATTGGTTCTTATTTTTGAAGGCCAATTTTTTGCAGTGTGGAGGCCTAATAACTCTTCAGTGGGTTCAGATTACTTGGGCTAGCCTTCGCTCCCCATGAGCAGCATTTTTTGTGGCTTCTCCTTCCTTGGACAACTTTTGGTAGGTACCTTCTAGGTGCGATTGTAATACGGTAATAAATGTTGTTTACACAGAACAAAAACATAAATGCAACACTTTTGTTTTTGCTGAACTCAAAGATCTGAAACATTTTCTACACACACAAATGACCCGTTACTCTCAAATACTGTTCACAAATCTGTCACAAAGTGTTGCATTTATACTGTATTTTTGTCCTGTCAGTCATTAAATGCCGTGGCTAATCAGTGAATGAACATTTATACCGACCTTTTGCAACTTTATTAAAATGATAATAGCCTTGACTGGCTTTTAGCAAATGATGACAGAAAACAAAATCGATTTGTTTTCCAAAGCCTTCTTCTGATCAGAAAAGTATTTTCGGGAATATGGTACATTTACATTAAGGGTCTTGAACTGGAGCACCACAAGCTAGGACTGTTTACTGACGTTTCCCGCTCAGACTTGTCTGATTCAGTTAGTTAATAGCCAGAGAAATACAAACCTAGGCTGGACTTTGGCCCTTTAGAAGCAGACCATAGATTTACACTATTAGCTTCCATTTGAAGTTGTGGCAGCAATAAGCAGTCAAGCTCATGCATTTTTTTATTTTGTTTGTGACGTTTTTATATGCTAAAAGACTTTATATTACTTAACATTGTTGAATTAATTCATGATGCACAGGGCAGGTTTCTCACACTGCAAAAACTCCTGATCTAACTAAGACTTACAATCTTATTTCTAGCCTAATATTCTTATTGATCTTGTTTTGAGAATAATATACTATACAAGAGCAGATTTCTTTGCTCTTATATTGTATATAAAGATTGTTTTAAGATATTTTTTCTATTTAAAGACATCTGTAAACTAGAAACAAGCGAAATGTTCTGTCCATGCAGTAAGATATTTTTTCTTGGTAAGATTTCTTGAAATAAGGGGAAAAAATTACCTTAAACAATCTTAATAATCTTACAAAGTCTGCTCTTATGTAGTATATTATTCTCAAAACAAGAACAAGAAGAATATTAGGCTAGAAATAAGATTGAAAGTCTTAGTTAGAGCAGGAGTTTTTGCAGTGCAGAGTGTAAAGTAGCCTGTGCTACTCTACACACATGTTCATTGTAAACATGAAGAAAGAAGTTTACTAAAATCTAAATACAGTGGTTACCTGGGAGACTTTGCACATGCAGTACCTCTGAGAAAAGTTCCCGCCCAATAAAATTCTCAACAGGAGTGAGGAACCTGAGAGACAATGAAAGCTGCAGCGCTGAACACATTTTATCTTTTGTGTGACCACCTATTCTTGCTAAAAGGGAATTTAAAGCTGTACAAAATTCTATGTCATCTCATAACATAAAAGACATCTGAAAGTAGCTGAATATCATGGTATTGTGTGCTGTTACTTGCTGGATCAAGTGCTATGTAAAAACATCAGTCACCCATAGCTCATCATGTTCCTTCCTTTCCTGTAAGAATAGAACATTCACCAAAACACTCAAATCTAGCAAACTAATAAAGAAAGAAAGTGTGGGCTGTTTGGCAGAACATTGTTGTGAACATACATATTAAAAATATTGCAAACTTTTGCACATACTCTCCAAACTTGTAACAGGACAGTCATTTTTCACCAAGTGTGTTTCACAGGTTATTTTAACTTATTTTTTACGTATTTTTAAAGTTTACCACCATATATTTTATACACTGCAACAATATACAGATTATTTGAATGTGTCACATATTTAATGAATTACTATATATATATAATGTACATTTGCTTTAGATTACTTTTGAACTGTATGAATCAATACATAAATAAAAACAATACAACAGATCAGTTTCGGGTTTCCTTTTATATACCCATCAAATCTAGAATAAAAATTATAAACAAAACTAGTTCAATTGCAGCTTCTGCAAATTGAGCTTGTTTAGTCATTCAAATGTAGGCTTTTAGGCACATCCTTTAAACTGAGGAAACATACCTGTACAGCAGTGAGGTCAGTCGTGATGAACGGATGTTCTGCAAGAGCTGTGTCAGTCAAGTATTAATGGTTTAGTATCTCAAAAACAAGATACTTTATGATACATTTCCACAGAACTACAGTTCCAATATAAAACTATTGAAGTTAGTAGGTAAGACGTGTCTTAAGTCAATTACAAAACTATCGTGAACTTTTCGTCAACGTAGGAACAGAATTCCACACGTGAAAACACATTCTCCACACACACAAGAACTAACACACATTAACAGTAACTAAATGAATCCCCCTCACAAACAACACAACAAACATTAGACATCAACAAATCCCCCCGGTGTGAGAGCAGTGCACGCACGCACCCTCTAAGTCCAACTCCGTTACAATATCTTACCATGGAAGAAGCTGCTGCTGTGACGAGGCTCTGAACGTGCTGGGAAACCTACAGTCTCTGTGAATCGAACAGGACCACATTGCCATCTACAGGCTGCCAGATGTACAGAGCTTTATTTTCCAAAACGTTGCCTAGATGTGTGTGTTTACATGTACACATGCATGTGTTTTTTTTCTGTGGCAAAGAGGAAAATTGAATTCTTCTCTGATAATGTTAAAATACTGGTGTCGGGCACATAAATGCAGATGATCATCACCCCAGGATGTGCCACATACAACAGATTATAACGTCGGGGTGTCACAGAAAACAATTATTCTATATTTATATATATTGAGAAAATATAAATAATGTATCGGTTTGACTTTTTTTTATAAAGACGTGTGTTTCCTCACCCCATTTCACTGAAAGAAATGATTGGCTGGCTGTCATTTTTGTGTTGAGCCCCACAACAGGGGACTAAACACTAAACTCATGAAAGATTATGTGGGGAGCTCAACAATCAAGACATGATTATATAACTGCATTAATGGCTTTTAATGCCCAGTGTCCATTTACAACAAATCTAATCATCATCATCATCATCACTAAATTCAACAAAATCCCAGTTGCATTGCTGAATCTCAGTTTATATTGCTGATTAAACCTTGAATGAAATAGAAGTTATTTTAGACTGTATTTTAGACTGTGCCTGTGGTTGGCGCGGGGGTTGGGGGGTATATGCATTTTTATAAATCCACATAAAGAATAATAAACAGGAGTTAATCGGTTCTTAAGCAATAACATATAACATTTTCCTCTCAAAACTAACTAATGGCTCTCTCTGCAAATCTCTCATTACGGTTTCCGTTTCTCTCTTGAAGCGATCAGTGCATTACAGTTTACAACCCAGGCATAAATAGTAACCAGTGATGAAAGGAAACCGAGTGGAGAAACGAAAGCGAAAGTAAAGGGGCGTGTATGTGTGAGAGAGAGAGCGAGAGAGAGAGAGAGAGAGACTGACAGGAGTGAGTGCAGTTTTCATTCAGTGAACACTGATCTCTGCTATTGATAATGAGCCTCGATCAGGACAAAAATGCCATCAAGTGTTTCAGAGATAGACTCCGGAGACTGATTCTCGTCGGGCCTGTGGTGGAACAGGTGCACTTCCTCATCAATGAGCAAAAGGAGAAGATCAGAGCCAAGTTGCAGAACGAGGGCAACCTGGTGGCTGCGGACCTTCTCCTCGACGAGATCCTGAGTAAAGATCATCCTGAAGGATGGTTCAGGGAGCTGCTCACAGCTCTCGAAAGAGCTGGCTGCAAACAAGCAGCGAATTACATGGAAAATAACCCTCCTAGTCCATCGATAGAGGCTGAAAATGACAACTGCATACGGCTCATAGAACTCCTGCAGCTCAGTCTGGTGGACATGAAAACCACTGATGTGTGCCACAGCTGCTTCCAGCACGATATCCTAACCGAGGAGGATCGACAAAATGTAAGTGATCCTTTAGGTTCTCAGTGCTAGTCATGTACATTGGTAGTTCAATGCTCCTCCCATCCAGCAGAGGGGGCAAGAGTGGCGCTGGAATTCATAGATTTCAAGTCATAACATTATTATTAGTAGTAGTAGCAGTATGGTTATTGTAATATTGTTTTGAGAAATACCTGTTGAGGTATTGTAAGGTAATTCATACTAAACAATAATAATAATCAGCAGCAGCAGCATAATAGTAATAATAATGACAATGATTCTGCTTCTTCTTATAATTAGTAGTAGTAGGGTTTTATTATAATAATAATAATAATAAAAAAGAGTTGCAATGTTGTTTTGTTGTAAAAATAGAAACTATTAGTTAAGGAACGTCAAAATCATAAGGTCTAGTGCTGGAGGTCGTGGTCATTTCTACACAAGTGTTTTTGTTAAAGTTGTAGTCAGGACAAGTATAGAGGACACTAAGCAGGCAGACATATACAAACACAAACACGCATATAACCCCTTTACAGATAGAAGCAGAGACTGGTCAGAAGGGGAACATAGCCGGGGCACGTCTGCTGCTCTCTCGACTACTGAAGAATGAATCTGGCTGGTTCTCTCAGTTCCTGCGAGTGCTTGAAGAGACAGAACATGCTGGGCTGGCTCAGGAGTTAGGGGGATTTCCTCTGGAGGAATCACGTGAGGCTTACTTAAATATATTTAGATTTCTCACACCCATTATAAATATGTGTTCTGGATCCAAAAGACACACTACAGTATATGGCCAAAACCATTTAGGTGTTAAAGCCACATCCATTGCTATCAGGTGTATAAAATCAATCACATATGTATGTGTTCTCCACGGACAAGAGAATAAATTGAACTGGAGAGTTCAGTGACAAATGTGGCACAGTTATATGATCATTGACACAGGTCAGTTTGTACATTTTCTTTTCAATTATTTTTCGTCTGACACTGAAAAATTCACAGCCACAGGTCTTGTCAACCTATGTTCAGAATTTGAGCCCAAAACACAATAAACAACTCCAAAACATTTTTTTTTTTCATCATTTAAAAAAAAAAACCATCTTTCCGTCTGCGTTGCTCGACTGATCTAGGAGCAGTTTTTGGGTGAGAGGGCTAGAGGGGACAGGGTAGCCTAGTGGTTAAGGCATTAGCCCCGCAAGGTACCGTCCCCACACACTGCTCCCCAGGCACCGTGTTCCTGGCTGCCCCCTGCTTCATGGGTTAAATGCAGAGAAAAATTTCGTGCTGTTCACACTGTGTGCTGTGGTGTGTTCACGTATGACAGAATGATCACTTTCACCTTTCACTTCACTTTCACTCATTCGAAATTTCCCTCGGGGCACGGAATAAGCAGGCAAGCAGAACTCCATGCTGTGGTTTTTATTCAAAATAAACAGAACAGAACTTAAATAGGCTCGGTGGCCTCCAGGATACAGATTCTAACTCTAAGCAGGACACAGGCAGGGCTGATGAGGGGATGGAGACATAAGGCAGAACTGAAACACACAGACTATAAATACAGGACTAAATCCCAGGACAGAACTCAGGGCAGGTGAACAAAAAGAGCACGTGACACACGCATACACAAGAACATAAAAGTCCCCAAAAACACACAAAACAGAAAACAGTGGCCACTAATGGCCAACAGCTGTGACAGAAATGTTACAACCTCCGCTATTCGTTAAATAGTGGAGGTTGTAATAATACACCAGTGGCATTTTAATAATACACCAATCATGGTGTAAAATTGCAGACCAATGGGCCATCTTCATTTCATATTCGCAGCCCAATCAAAAACCTTCAAGGCCCTTTGGTTGAGCAACCCGGGTGTAAAGCACAATTACTATGTAGAGCAGTGAAATGTGTTCTCTGGAGCTTTTATCCAAAAGTGTCTTCCATTCCCTAACTACAGGGGGCAGTGTCCCAACTCAGGTTAAGGGTCTTGCTCAGGAACCCAGTGAAGGTAGGATTCTAACCCATAACCTCAGAGGGGAGTATCCAACCCAGTAGACCAAGCTCCCCCCCTTTTGTTCCAGTGATGAGCAATTTTAACCTCTCAGCATAACATTGGACACTTCTTGTCCAACATCAGTGCCCGACCACTCAAATGAACCAAATCTTGTGGAAACTTTCCACAAGAAGAAGGTTACGGATACAATCCACATAAATGCCCATTGTTTTAGAATGACGAGAACAATATAGCTCATACAAATGTGAAGGTCATCTAAAGTGGTATTTGGCAGATGCCTTTATCAGGGGTGAATTGTAATCATTAGTTACAGGGATAGCCCCCCTGGAGCAACTGAGGGTTATGGGTCTTGCTTAAGGCCACAGTGGTAGACAGTGGGAGTTTGAACCTGCAACTTTGTGGTTATCGGGTTACCAGGCAAGTGTTTTACCCACTAGACTACTACCGCCTCTATGTCCACATACTTTTGGCTATATGTGTATAAAGTGCATATGATAGATCAATGGGACTAAATGGCACAGCTGAGGTAGCCTGAGCAAGGTACCGTCCCCACACACTGCTCCCCGGGCTTCACTTGGTGAATGGGTTAAATGCAGAGGTTGAATTTCGTGCTGTTCACACTGTGTGCAGTGGGTGTGTTCACATATGACAGAATGATCACTTTCACTCAGTTGATCTCCCTTCAAAGATGCAACGCATGCTGTGTTAACTGCTCAATTAAATCACTGAATTTCTTTCCATTTCAAAAATAGAATACCAGTTAGGCCCATTCTTCACATGTAAAACGTAAAATTGTATCTCAGGCTGTGAGTTTGTGTAACGGAAATAGGAAAAGAGCAACCAAATATTAATGCACTTGGACATTTTTGTGAAAACCAGATATAGCACTAATGTTCTTTTATTAACTGGACGTTACAGGAACCGCAGCAGATAAATGTGATAAACCTCAGGCTTTGCAGGAAGGCGGAAAGATGATTGGTCATGCTGCAGTGGAGAAGACAGAAGTGGTTGTGAAATATTCTCTTCCCACCTCCTTGGCCTGTGACAGCTCCCAGGCCTCTGCCTTTTCCACCTCAGGCCTTGGGCTTGATAGCAGCTTGGACAGTAGTGGTCTTTCCTCTACTGATGCATCTGTTGATCTTGCCACTGGAGGTAGTGGTGAGTCAGCTTCAGCCATATGTTCATACCCTTCATTGCAAAAGTTTCAGATGAAATATCATTAAAACCATAGATGGCTGATGTGATATATGATATACAAATGAACTAATATATAAGAAGTGCATAATACCTGCGTGCGTCTGGTTATTATTAAAAGTGAAATTGCTTTTAAACATGCATTTATGGCACACAAGGACTAAGACGTACTTTCATAAGAAACCCAAAACATTTCGTAGAGATATGATGAATTCTGCCATAACTCTAGTAATGTCTATGCAGGGCTTATCATAGTTATGTTCTTTCTCAGATTTGGATCTGTACAAAGGCAGTGATGAAGAAATGGAGACAGAGGAAACAACAGAGAGTCTGGATCAGTCAGGTAAATCCAATATTACCCTACTGCAAAGCCAAAAGGGTCTTGTGATTTATATGAGAGGTCAGAGAAGTCAGACATGTTCCTGTTAGGCTTAACCACATAGGGCAGCCCCGCCAGCCCTAAGTGGTTAAGAGTAGATGCTTCTTGTTTAAGAAAGGTCAAATTATAAAACAAAAGCCTAAGTGTGAACGCACTTCAAAAAGGTATAGAATGCCATTTTAAGAACATTTATTGTGCAAACCGTATTTCAGTTTGGCTAAAGTGTTTGCAGCTAGGTATCTCATAACGTGGATCGAGTGACTTAATCCTATTCTGAAAGAAGCTTTCTCCACTGTAAGAAACAGCACCATGTTCTTACACAGGTATACGTGGTGTGTAGGGCCACCTTTTTTCTTTCCACTTGACTGACTGGGCGTTTGTGGAGGGCACACTTTACGGTTTTCTATGTATTCCAAAACGTGCGTTGTTTTGAGGTGATAAAACAAATTACTTGCATAGGCCTCGTCCACCAGGATGTCTAAATATTGGATAAATGAATATGATCTTGAACGCCATAGGCGTTTTTGTTGCGTTTTGTATCTGTGCTTGATTGACTTCAGTGAGGCGTTACATTGGCACTCACCTGACACTCTTTAGTTCACCTGACAATGTGTAGTTTCGTGTATTCACCTGTGGGGGCAGTAATTATTCTCTCCAGATCGTTAACATGTTGGCCATCTTGATTTGCAGCTCTACATTGAAAGCATTGTAGTTCTACATTGAAAACAAAGTTATATTCTTTGTTAAAACTTACAATGACATTAGTATATCAACTATCCTCTTGATACGGTACCATAGGCAGGAGAGGATTTCGGCAGAAACTGATGGCAACAAGACGTTGCATGCAAGGCTTTTTTAACGCCTCACAAATGCCCAGCAGACCAAGCGCCGTGGCTGAATGCCCATGTGAACGTTGTGATTTGCTCCAATAAGCAGAAAAATGCTCCACGCTCAGTCCACGCTCAGATGACGCCACAAACCCTAAAAAAACCTCCTGACTCAGACGTCCGTGTGGACGAGGTATTACTGTCGCCTGAAATACTTTGCAGATCAGCGTCTGACCCAAACCAGGTCCATGTGACCGACGTCACACCGGTCTTCTGTATGAGCGCCTACTCCTCCTCCCCCCACGTAAGCTCCATGCTTGCAGCTGCTGCCATGCTTTCGACCAAAATAGGTACAGCTTGATGACATCATCAACATGCGCTATCCCAGTAGGCCTCTATAGTCAAAATCTCTACCATTGGCCAAATTCATATCGTTTCTATGGTATACAGTAACCCCTCAGCATTCGCGGAGTCAGTCTAACGCAGATTTTTTCTGAGAACCGAACTGTATTACCTCCACCAGTCCAGCGGTGGCAGTAATACACTGAAAAGTTGTCAACCGTCAAAAAAAGAAGAAGAAACCTGCTGCAGCATGAAACATGACTGCTCTGCGTGCTTTATACCCCCCACTCCACCCCCCACAACAGTTATCTCAGTTTATTTAGTATTAGTAAGCAGTGCCCTGTCTAAACATACGGGTAGACAGAGTTATTTCAGCATCTCTTTTGTGTACGAGTCTTTGCACGCTGTTAATGCTAATGTTTTAGCATTTAGCAAAGTGTATTTATTTACTTTTACATTTTCTTTAAGGGTAGTGCATTAAACTGAGTTTTAAATTAAAATTAAATTAAATGTTCTGGGAGCATGTTTGGGGGCATATTTAGGGTTTACACTATACAAATAAGCATTTTTTTGCCCCAAAACATAACAATGTGGTTTTTCACAATAAACGCGGGTGTTCTTGGAACATAACCCCTGTGAAAAACAGGGATCACTGTATCGTTTATAACGCCCACTCCTCACTCTGCCTGTTAAGTGATTTGCCCCACCCCAGGATCAGCAAGGTCTGTGGGCAGTGAGGTGTTCCTCAAGCTCTTAAGACTCTCCCCAGTGTGTCCTCTAAGGCTGCATAACACTACCTTTGAACTAGGTCAAAAGGACAGCCAAATAATAACAATGATATTTACGTTTTTGTGAGCCAAGGATTACCATCATTCTGTGGCATGAGTTAATAATGATGCAGTCAGTTCATAAAAAAGAATGCATTGTTTACATGAAAAGTCAGATATGTTTAATATATCAAAGATTCCATCCATCCATCCATTATCTACCCCTTATTCCTGCATTCAGGGTCGGGGGGGGCTGGAGCCTATCCCAGCTACAATGGGCGAAGGCGGGGTACACCCTGGACACCCTGGACAGCCCTGGACATATCAAAGATTTATCTGTTAAAATCTTATATTGCCATATTTCTGTGCCAAATTCTCTATTCTGGAATGTGGCTGGTTTCTGAAACTTTCTACGTAATACAGGGATTAAAATGTAAACAAAGTCACTTAGAGTGATTTGAAAACTGGCCACTGGATGCATTGCATGCTTCAGATTCTGGTTCCTGTCACCACTGCTGTGAATAACTGTGTTTTTGGTCTGGTGGTCTGGAATGTTACATTTAACATCAGTCCGCACTGATTTAATTATGCAGATATTTAGAAAATCAGTATAATTTCACTTCAGCAGACACTAACAGTAGGTGTTCAGCTTAATTATAATGTAGGACTGCAGGAATGTGAGTTCTCCAGTTAAACAAACAACAGGAAACAGCTTTTCACTAAGTGCTCACCTAGATTAGAGTAACTGTCAGAGTAACGAAAATGTGAAAACATGTGAAAAAAATGACACTGTTATTATTATACCACAATAAATAAAAGTCAAATAAATATATTAAAACTCACATTGGTAGTAAATGGGGCTGGAATGTTTTCAAAGAAAAACCAAAACAATATTGGTCTAGCAGTGGGAGGAGGAGGAGACGGATGAAAAACTGAAGAGTAGAGTTCCTAAAATGTTCCAACCATAATTGTCACTGAGAAAATATGTTTTCTGACAAACCACAGTGAGGTCAAAGGGATCAGTCTCAATTACAAACACATGTTGGAAGATTTGGGGGCTGTAGCTGCTGCTTCGCCTATTGTCTCTTGTATACTACCGGTCATTAAATTCTGAAAAACATGAACGAGAAGTGGTAGATACGAACATTTTATCAGTCATTTAAGCAGAGACTTATTCACTACGAGTACTTAAGACAATGATCATTAGTGTGCACTAGGTGTAATTATAGCAAATTAATGAATAGTGGCATAGCTGGAGCATTCATGCCTCTTTGTTTGCACAGTAATGGAACAAACAAACAGTTCGTATTAAAAAGAGGTGTGTAGTTATGCTGATAAGGGTCAGCAGTCATATCACTATTTTCCACCAGGTGGTGCACCTTACACCAATATTTTCTATGAAAGTGCTGTGAAAGTCAAAAATGCTGTGTTGAGTTTTGTATAAGAAAGAATGCTCAGATGTGTAGACTTCAACAAATGTGTGCAAAATCACACATGTGATGCAACATTGTTATTTATTTGTTTACTTATCTACTTTCTTGGCATCTCATCGGTATATTTGTCTATTAGTGCGTTAAGCAAAATAAAGGATTCTCTTTGTAACCCAGCAAATCTTTAGCGTCGGTTTCTGTAGTGCCGTTGAACTGTAGTTGGGTATAACTAAAGTTGGGTATAAGTTTGTGAGGTGGCTTTCATTGAGCAGTGGATTCAAATACTCATTCCTAGAGTTTCAAAAAACCTGCAGGGCAACTCCCTGAATTTCCAGATACAGTCACACACAGATCTACCTCATTGGCTGGGCTGCATGCCTGATCTAGGCCTTGCCAAAAACCCGGCCTTCGCTTTTCCATTGCTTTGTGGTGAGCTCGCACAGCCACACATAGTTAACCTAGACTGAGTCCCATCGAGTCAGAGGCGCTTGTTTTTTGTCGTCAACATGCAAAAAGCTGGACGAAGAATCCAAACTTCTTTTTAGCTCTTCGTAGTGCGGTGCTACAGAGCATGGATGATGTCATGGCATTTCCTTTCTAATAAACTTGAGGGGACCTAGAACTGGTCACCGAAAGACAGAGGCCACTGTCTGCTTCCTGTGTGGTGGTGTGTACATCTGCTTTGCTGCAGGACTGGAGCAGCCACAGCTAAATCCCCTCTTACAGTCTGGCTGGATCAGGAGACCACAAAAGGTCTCGCTCCATACAGCAAAGTTATTTTAAAGGCTGCGGCTGACACAAACACAACTCACAACAACAGCAAACTAACCGCACTGTGACAAACACTTAACTCACACTGGGGGCTGGGAGAATGCAGCAAGGGAGACGAGGCAAAAACTATGGCCTAACCTCTTGCTTTTATCTCACCCTCTCCCATCTTTTTCTATCTCTCCTTCTCCCAGTGAGCGAAAGAGAGATTGTTCTACGTGATTATCAGATGGAAGTCGCTCGGCCCGCTCTGGAGGAGAAGAACATTATCATCTGCCTCCCGACAGGAAGTGGTAAAACCAGAGTGGCGGTGTACATCACTAAACAGCATCTGGAGAGCAGAAGGCGGATGAAACAGCCAGGAAAAGTCGTTGTTCTGGTCAACAAGGTACTACAGGCTATCCATATACAGCCTGTTCGCATATTACTGAACAAAAACACAAAGACAACTCATATTCAGGTGCTTAGCCAGCATATGAACATGTGTCATAAGCCCAGACACATGATTCACAGTTTATTTGTGTAAAGCAATGCTATGTGCTTACTAAGTTGAGTGCCGCCCAGAAGACAAAGTTCCACTTTTTCATGTGATTCTGTGTGTAGAGGAAGTGTGATGGGGATTTTGATCATTCTTAGTTGGCAGTAGAACAGCTTATTCTCTGCTGAATCATCTCCTTTGGGTTGATGTTTTTTTCAAATGCATTTCTTCAACTGAATTTCTTTCTCAACTGCAGTGCTGTTTCAGCTCCCTACCTTCATCTACACTGAGCTTCATTACTGCACAGCTCGGCACATTACTTATTTTTGCCTCATATTAGCTTTCCAGAACAGAAATTTTGTCTGGTTTTGAAGTCCTAACCCATGATTGGTTCGGTATTTATCTTAAAAAGTTTTTTTAAATATAAAATTGTAAATGGAAGGTTTTTTGTATAACTGTATGAATAAAATTCCTCCAAAATGTGTTTGTTTAGGCAAATTGAAAAAAGTTAATGTAAAATTATTTCATTAATGTTGATGTAAAATGGTAATTTTGCATCAAGTTTGCACCATTTTATCTGGTGTTTTCACAACGAAAAGAAAGATGTAAGGTTTTGTTCAGAAAATAGGGCCATACTACAAGCTACAATTTATCAATTTATCACACAATGCTACATGCTAACTCTAGTTCTGTCACATTAGCTAACAGACACCCATGCTGGCTTTTAGCTCAGCAGTGAGTGATGAAAGGAGATGGATGGCCATTCTACTGACAAACAGAGAGTGAGGCCAGTTGTTCTTTCAGATAAGGTCCAATGATGAAGAGCCCTTGAGAGCCTTGTGCTTGGATAGTCCTGTGCTTTGATGTTTATACAAACCTTGTATGATATATATCTACATTTATATATATACATATAAACATATATATATATATATATATATATATTAGTGCTGTCAAGCGATTAAAATTTTTGATCTAATTAATTACATGGTATGGTGATTAATTAATCTAATTAATCGCATTTAATGGCACATACATACAGACAGCAGTTTTTACCATTTATTACTGAATACAAGCCTTTACCTTAGGCTACAATGGTCATGACATCACTGACTGAACAC
>JBBPDH010000002.1:14531861-14544947 GCA_037974565.1 Clupeocharax schoutedeni | reverse complement strand
AGTTAACTATGGCAAACATGAGATTAATCGCGATTAAATATTTTAATCTACTGACAGCCCTAATATATATATATATAATAATAATATAGTAAGTCTGTCGAAGACCATTAAATCAAATCCTTAAACTATAATTTCTGGAAGTAGAATTTTTTCGTTGTAATATCCAGTTTTCTTTTTTTTTTTCTTTTTTACATTTATAATATATTCGTGAATTTCTAGGACTTAAGCATAGCACTGCGTAATTTTAATTACTGCTATTTATTTTTTTAACTGAATGTAACAATTATTCAGTGAAGAGACATGTGTAGAGATATTCTGATGTGTCATTTTCTGTGCTTCTATTAAATGTGTCTGGTTTACAGAGCTTTCATTACACCTGTTAACTTGCCTCAATTCGTCCAGTTATTATTGTGGGCCCCGGTGGGAAACAAACTGGTGAGAAGGACCTGCAGCTCTCTTATCTCACCTTTTTAAAGCACAGTTCAGTATCAGTGGTGTACTATACTAACATTGTTGTTTCTAAACTTCTTTAGGCCTATGTGTGGGATTATAACGTTTACCTCAAACAGAATGTCACTGCTGAGCCCATACAGGTCTCCCACGATGGAGAATTCAATAAGATTCTTAATGGAGTTCCAGACTGGGCATATGAAGGTCTATCTGTCTGTCGATTTGCTTATTAACCACTCTGTTAATTAATTTGTTAATTCATTCATTTATTACTTTTTCAGCAATCGTCCCTATTTTGTTTGTTGTCTCCAGAGGAGGTCTTTGTGTCGAATGAGGGAATGTGGTGGTCTCCCTCAGCAAAGTTCCTGGCCTATGTAAAAATTAATGACACAGATGTGCAGGCTATTGAGTACACAGTGTATGGAAGTGGACAGTATCCTAGCACTGTCACAGTGCCTTACTCCAAGGTATGGAAATGATGACAACTTCTGCACTTCTGAAAATGAAACCTTTGCGTTTACTCCCACTTTTAGCTCTATGTTTCATTTTGAGTGTTTTTTTTTCTTTACCAGGCTGGCTGCAGTATTCCAAAAGCACGGCTGTTTGTCGTTGACATTGCAAATCCATCTATTCACTCAGAAGTAGTGGTGCCAAAAAGTGTTGGGGCAGGGTATGTTCTGCTTCATTCTTCTTTCCATGATGCAGATGCAGTGCCAGCAATTAGTATTGTGCGCTTGGTAAAATAAAGTGGTACATTATTAAACTTTTCATTATTCCAAGCTGATCACATGTGTGTCTGTGGATGTGCACAACTGCTCAAACGTTTGAAATTACTGTTTTTCAACAACCAAAGTTGTTTCGGTCATGGTGGTGTGTATGAGGGAAAGGGGAGGACGCCAGCTGAAGTGAAAGTGACCATTTGTCATACGTGAACACACCACAGCACACAGTGTGAACAGCACGAAATTCTTTCTCTGCATTTAACCCATTCACCAAGTGAAGCAGGGGGCAGCCAGGCGCCCGGGGAGCAGTGTGTGGGGACGGTACCTTGCTCAGGGTACGTCAGTGGTGCCTAGCAGCCTTGGGGATCGACCTTGGGGATCTGGTCTCAGGGCGGATGCCTTAACCACTAGGCCATCCAGCTGCCCACGAAAACCAGATTTAATGACAAAATACAGAGAACCCCGACTCGGGAATAAACAGAAAACAATAGATACAAAATAAACGGCAAGGCTCGTGCTGGAACGATAAACAGGGAACATAAACAAGGCAGACCTCAGAGCTTGGGACAACAAAGACAGGCCCATCCAGGGTGCACAATCAAACCGAGGTAGGACCAGCACGAGCCTGCAACACAAAAGGGGAGAACCAGAACATAACAGGCAAGAAATCACACAACGTCAAAATATGAGGAGCAGCACACACACACACAAAGAGAACAAATACCAGCATGCAGATTTGAGGCCGAGCTGGGCAATAAATAGTGCACGGGATGGGAAACAGGTGAGACAAATCAGGATGGGGCGTGATACAAACGGTGCTCTGAGACTCTAAAGGGCACAAGGGGAGAAGGGAGGACAGACACAGGAAAACTAATACTCAGGGATGAGGAGCAGTATCTACGGGGATAGGGCGGTGCGACTGTGACAGTTTCCAAGAAATCTATAAAGCTTTTCTGAAAAACCAAGTGATGCTAATAGACTAATGTACTAGTCAACAGGAACATTAATCCGCTTATTTCGTCACATTCGTATAAAATCAAGAACAAAGTCCTAATAAAATATCTCATAATTCAAAAAAAAAAAAAGGTTGAAGCCTTTAACCAAGCCTTTGCCCTAAATAAGAAAATAAATACTATTTAACAAGATATATATGTCTTGCTAAATAGTATTTTCTTATTTGTATTAATCTTGTTACATTGTAATTTCTTGTCGTGTACGTTCTTCCTCAGTGATCACTACCTGAGTTCAGTAACGTGGGTGAATGATGAGCGCATCGCTGTGCAGTGGCTGACAAGAAGACAGGACCAAGTTCTCCTTCAGATCTATGAGTACAATAAAACCAGCTGGAAGGAATACATGAAATTTGAACAACAGAGCAAAACAGGCTGGATTGGTCGGGTAAGTTACATTACACATCATATAAAGCCCTCTAAATTCTAATTTACCCTTGGCACTGACCTCATTGCCTCTTGTATCTCTCTCTGATTCTCAGTACAATCCTTTGCCTCCTTTGTTCACCGCAGACAACAGTAGTTTCTTTAAGGTGATGAGTGACGGAAAGGGATACAAACATCTTCACTATGTGAAAGGGGTAAGTTGTCACATATGATTTATGCCTTTTATACATCAAATGGAACTCCATTATTTTCTTCTAGATTTGTAACTTAACCATATTTAGGTCCTTCCTGTGTGACAGAATGTAAAAACAAACTATGTGAAATGCAAGCAGACACCATCCTCAAGGAGATCTTTAATTAGGATATATATACTGTTAGTATGGCTGCTCAAGGAAGTTACTAATCTTGTTAAATAAGTTACTTTGTGTACCAAGACATATACCATACCAATAAGCACCACTGGCCATATGGTATGTATTGAAATTGCACACTTACATTCTCATTAAGGAGTGTCATCACCCAGAGCATTATGTAACTCTTCACATCACAAGAAGCCGTAGGTCACTGTGTCCAATTAAGAATTAAGAACTTGGAATGTACCTTTTTCGTGACTTCTGAGTGCATTTCTAAAGCATGGGGCAGAAGAAATTTCACAGTAATGTTTGTACGCATCTTCTGCAGGGGAAAGCAACTCCGGTAACTTCAGGCAAATGGGAAGTAAGCTACATTTCGAAATTAACTGCAGATGCCATGTAAGTGCCATGTAACATCATTCCCCTTGATTTGCTTTTAGAACAGACCTATCAGGCATTTAATTGTCTCCCATGAATCTTTGACTTATGTTTTCTTCCTAGCTACTTTGTCAGTAATGAGCATATGGGAAGACCAGGGCAGAGAAACCTGTACAAGTGAGTACCTACCTACCAGCACCAAACGTTACACGCCTCTGCAAAATTGACCAAAGAATGGCATGTTTATTGAGTAACAACTCTGTTACAAATTGTCGTTTTGTTACAACTGTGACCAGAGTGGCATTATTAAATCAGTCAGAACTGATTACACACTAAAGACAAACTGAACTGATGCTCTGTATTAATGGAAAGGTTGGTTGTAGTATCGCAGTCATACTAACCTATGCTTTACTAAGCTTTGTCGAAGTAAAGCGTAGGTTAGTTAGGATATTCAATAGCTTCCAGGCACAACTGTGGCTGTTCACATACTGGCATCTCCTGTAAACTTGTGACCCTATTACACTATTACAAGATTCTATGTATCATATATGATGGATACAGCTGCATTACGTTCCTTGGTGCCTTTTGCTGAGCTTTGTAGGGAACAATGAGGTTTCTTAAATAATAACAAGCATATATGAAATGAAGGCAGCCTATAATTTAATTCATGGTTTAACATTTGAAACAAAATGTCAGAGACAATTATGACTGGTAGGAGCAAATGACATAAAGCTGTAAAAATGCAATCTGTATTATTATCCAATTTGTTGCCAGCAGAACATACTGTGGCCAACCGCAAGGCAGCTGGTGGCTTAGTGCTTAGGGAGTTGCCTTTGTGATCAGAAGGTCATGGGTTAGAATCCCAGGACTGCTAGTGGCACCACTGAGGACCTGTGAGCAAGGTCCTGTCCCCACACACTGCTTCCCCTGTGTTGCTGCTTCACTTGATGAATGGGTTAATTTCACATTGTGAGCTGTGCTGTGGTGTGTTCATGCAGGACTAGTAGGGACCACTTTATTTAGTTAACCCTTGTAATTGATGTTATTATTTTTGTGTTACATTATTTATATCTCAGCTGGTTAGCCATTCACAATTAATACAACGACCAGTTATGTAGAGAATTAAATTTATATTTGGTAAGCATTTGTTTTGTTGCACATAAGAGACAAAACATGTTTATAAAAACTGACTTTCCTTTTTACAAACAAGGCTATGTAAGCAATAATAACTTCTCATCATTGTCACATTGTATTAAACTTACGAATACAATAGTGACACTGATGAATATTTATCTTAGTGCAGGTGATTGCTGGTATTTTAAGAGTTAATGATTGGACAGTTACTTTGTTGTCATCATATATATATGTATGTATATATGCTATGAAATAGTGGAGACACAGGTTAACATATGTGTTCTGGTGTGATATCAGGATCTCTTTCATCAACGGTGGAACCTCTCCCCCTGAATGCCTCACCTGTTCACTATACAAGGACAGGTGTCAGTTCAATTCAGCGTTTTTCAGCCAGAATGCTTCCTACTTCCGCATGGAATGCTACGGTGAGCGCCTTCTCCTACACCTGCTGCTGTAGTAAAATAACTCACCTAAAATAACTCCTCTGGTTCTCCAAGGACTCTGGTGTCTGTAAAACTGTTCGGTAGGCTAACTCACAGAAACTAAATACGATCTATTCGCATTTTTACCTGCAGGACCAGGAACGCCATTGTTTACACTGATGGATAATCGAGGAACACGGAAAGGTTAGTGAATGCTGGTGAAATCAAATGCAGCTTTGGGAAGATATCTGTTCGTTAAGTGGTCTCAAAGTTATTTGCGTCACCGTCCTTTTTTTCTTATTAGAAATAAAAGTGCTAGAAGACAACAAGAAACTGGAGAAAATTCTGACCACAGAGCTCAAAATGCCAACCATAAAACGCAGCACACTAAAGATAGCCGGATTTGGTAAGAGCAGCACATTTGACTGGGAGAAAAACTTTTGAGATAATCTACTGTTTTAAAACGTCATTTTAAAATGTTTGAACAGATTTCTGGTACCAGATGATGTTCCCTCCCGATTTTGATGCGTCCAAAAAATATCCACTTCTGCTCCAAGTGTAAGTTCTTCATTCACGTTTTTGGGTCCACTTGTACCGTCATCCATTTGGAATGGGTGGAGGTTTGGCATCAAACTCACCATCAAACCAGCTGAGACTGCTGAGAAGCCTTGTCTGCTGTGTGCAAGTTCATAGCTCTGGAGCAGCTGGCTTGACTCTAAATGTGTGTGTTTGGCTGAATGTTGCAGCTGTGATGTCAGGCAGCGGGGCCGTTCATCTCACTGCTACATCTGCTAAAGGAAGAATCTGTACTGGCTCAGTTTCAGCTGTCTGAAAGAAACTGTCAAGCTTTATAGTAAATAGGGATTTCTTCTCGAAGGCATCCTGCTGACCAAGTTTAATGGAGCTGATACACTCTTTAAAATTATTGTCGATTAACATTTTTGTGTTATCACTGCTTTAACTCAGGTCATAAAAACACTGTTTGACACATATTTATGACACCGATTGCACTGGTTGTGTGTTAACACAATGTATTATCCTCAACAGGACACACAGATGTGAAAAGTTAACACATGTTGGTTTGAGCACCTGCAGATGACACATCAGTGCATACAGACTCTGATTTAAACATTATTACAGCATTGATATTGCTATATAGTAACATATGTGATCTGCAGGTTTTTCCCAGCTGCTGCAGACCAGAGACTCATATAACATGCCTGTCCAGAAGACTTAAGGGAAAAATGAAAATAAGTTTGAGGGTCTAGGATGTCAACAACTATGATTAAATTAGTTGAACATGCTCCAACTTCCGGACAATACAGATCAGATTAATGGGGTTCTGTGTTGAAGGTATGCGGGCCCAGCGAGTCAGTACGTGGACTATAAGTTCAGGCTGGAGTGGGCCACTTACCTCTGCAGCACAGAGAACGTCATCATCGCCAGCTTTGATGGAAGGGGCAGCGGTTACCAAGGTGATGAAATAATGCACGCCATCTACGAGAGGCTGGGCACGTATGAGGTGGAAGATCAGCTCTCTGCTGTGAGGTGAGCCGAAGGGAAGCGATGTGTACACGCTAACAGCTAAACTGGTGTGTGACTGCAACAGAGCTGGACATAGCAGGTGCTGAGACAGAACAATTCACCTTACATAACACACACGCTTACGAAGATTCACCAGTGGGGAAAAGTTGTGATGTGACAGATGCATACAGAGTAACGAGAGAGAGAGAGGGTGTGTGTGTGTGTGTGTGTGTGTGTGTGTGTGTGTGTGTGTGTGTGTGTGTGACTTTCTGTACTGGAGTCAATACAAAGTGGTGGACTTGACTGAAAGGAACTGTAGAATTCTTGAGTTTCCAAAAGTATCCAGATAACTCTTCTAATGAATTTATTCAGCATATGGACTAATTTTTCCAGGACTATTTATCTGACATCAGCACCTGAATGCTAATGTTATTGCTCTTGTGACTAAATGTATTGGAATTCTCACAGCTACAGCAGTGTTCCAGCATCTAATGTAAAGCTTTTGCAGAATTACAGGGTGGCTGTAACTGCAACAAAGAGTGGACAAACACCCTATTAATTCTCCTGTTAATACTAATGATTTCATAAGAAAGAGATAAGCAAGTGTCTACAAACTTTTGGACACATAGTATTTGTAAGCAGTGCTTTAGTATTTTAGTAAGTAAAGCAGTTTGTCTTGGTAATGCCACTGCATTCTTCACTTTGCCATTATGAAACGTCTTACATTCCCTTGCAATTTTTTAACCCATTTTTTCTCGACAGGAAATTCATCGATATGGGCTTTATAGACAAAGACAAAATTGCAATGTGGGGATGGGTAAGTATTCACAAGAAAAGAGGATTTCGATCCTCTTTGTGAATTATGGATGAGCCTATTTAATGCAAATACCATTTTATGATGCCATCTCTGTTCCACTGCAGTCATACGGTGGCTATGTGACTTCCATGGCTCTAGGATCAGGGAGTGGCCTCCTTAAATGTGGAATTGCTGTGGCTCCCGTTTCCAAGTGGGAATATTATGGCATGTTGAATTTTTTTTCCAAGTAGTGTCACTAGCAATATGTCCCAATTATGCAAAGAATGTATTTCTTATGTGTTTTTGTGTGAGATTATGTGATAAAATGGACACAAAAGTACTGTAACTCTCACATCAAAAGGGCCTTTAAATGAATGTTCATCTGAATATCATTACACAAGTGTAATTATATAGCATGTAAAACCTTGAGCATTTGAAGACAGAAGTCCTGATGTTTCTTTACAGATGCTGTGTATACTGAAAGATACATGCACCGCCCTGAGGAAAATTCTGAGAGCTACAACGTAAGAACCTCACATCTCACTCACACAAGGCTATACAAATAATATGAATATACTTATTATATCCTACTATTTCTCATTCATTCGTTGGTTTGTTTTGCAGAATTCGACTGTAACGGGTCGAGCAAAGAACTTTAAATCCGTGCAGTACATGCTGGTGCATGGCACCGCAGATGGTATGAGTTTCTGTTTGACCCAGTTAGTCGTGTTCTTAATGTTCACTGTTTTGACGATGCGCACATTAAGGCCAGAGAAATCCCTGCAACTGATTCCAGTAGTGTTTGCTGAAAAAAATAGCACGACCAGTAAAATCTATGCTACATTACTGTCATCTTATATCTGTAAAATAGACTGCTATATTCTACAACATTACTCAATTTGTCCATTCATCATAAAACTTTGTCATATCTTTTTCTGCCTCTGTGTTTTAGTTTATTTGTTTTTGATTGATTTCCTTTCAGATAATGTCCATTTCCAGCAAGCTGCTCAGATCTCTAAAGCACTGGTGGAGCAGCAGGTGGACTTTGATGCGATGGTGAGTGGGGTACCAAATATTAATCCGGTAAAAAAAAATTGTGTACTTACTGTTAAACTGGTGCTGCATGCAGATCTAATTCTATTTTCTTGTCATGTGTCTTTGCAGTGGTACACAGACAAAGACCATGGTTTGTCTGGCAAGGCCCGCTACCACCTCTACACACACCTGAGTCATTTCCTTCAAAAGTGCTTTTCTTAAAAGAAACAGATTGCTGCATTTAGTTAAAAAGACATTTGTATAGACCTTAAACGTTGCAACTAACATGTATATAACTTATGTTGAAATGTTACAAATGTATAAACTGCGACTCGGAGTTCTGTGTAGTTGCAGGGTATGTTTCAGGATTTATTATATACATACACTTCTTTAATTTTGGCTTTTTTGTTGATCCTTTCACTCTTTGTTCAATATAATAAACATGTCAGTCTGTCTTTGCTTGCACGTTCTTTTTATAATATGTATAAAGAATATAAGGCTATAGAGGACCTGTGGCATAATTTGCGGTGTCTGTTTCAGGGTGTTATTGCACTGAATTTTATATAACCTGAAGTCTTCAGTATGATCTGCATTTAGCCTTTGACAATTGATAATTGAGCTACTCTGAACAAGCAGTGCTTCTGATACATTTGTAGTATTGGAATGTGAGACATGTAACATTATGTAGTGCTTTACTGCAAATATCCAAATAAATAAAGCACGACCAAGGTTTAAATGTGTTCTGACTGATGTTTCAGCCTGTGGTGGAAAAGAATGGGGTGCTGATGCTGTAAAGCAGCGGTTCCCAACCTTTTTTCACGGACCGGTATAGATACAACTAAAACAAAAAATATCAAGAAGCTCCCCAAAGGTGTTTGTTTTCACTCATTTTTGCTAGCTTGCGGTCCAAATCTGGTGGTTGAAATGACTCACGGACACTGGCTCGGTGGTTAGGGACCTCTGCTGTAAAGCGTTAAAGGATGCTTACCTTCAACTACTAGTTAACACCTCTGTGTCTTTAAACCACCGTTATTTGTGAAAGCTCACTGAGCATGCGTTTTGACATCTCAGGACGTGCCAGTAAAAACCAAGTTAAACAGAAATCTGGAAGTGTCCTAATATGATGAATGATCATAAGAATTTGTTCCTCAAAGACTACTGACACATTGTTATTCATATCTTATTTAACAATAGAAATCCAAATTATATATGACAACATGCGAATCACATGTAATCAAAAAGGATGGTATTGTGGCACAGTGTCCTTTCTCTATGGAGTTACCATGTTCTCCTCATGTCCGTGTGGGGTTCCCTCCACACTCCAAAGACCTGCATGTCAGGCATTCAGGCAGATGCTAAATTGCTCTAATGAGCGTATTGGCTGCTGACCTGTTACACTTAGACATCTGGAATGGTCTCCAGCACACCCAGTGACCCTGGTTAGGATAATGGATGGATACAATTTATCATTGGTCCAAGACCAATTTAGTTTAAGGACCAATAAAAGGGTTTGTGCTGTCATCATAAATGTGGTTGCTGGGCATGAATATGGGGTGTTCTAGTCGACCAGCGATGGTTAGAATGGTTAGAAAGGTTAGAAAGCCTTTGTAGTGAGGATTTGATTGTATTCAGACTGTTAAGAGTTCAAATGCGAACATGTCTCCTTGCTGGACAGACATTTTGTCTTTTGTATGACACAATTAGTGTGTATAGTCAGTTTCCCTTAAACTTCGGGAAATTATTTTTACATGCCCTCGTAGAAAAATGCAGTTCTGGTGGTTATTAGATACCAGAAGCACCAGCTTCATCAGGAAGCAAAACTGCTACTCCTCTGCTTTTCTGAAACTGTACAACTCACTGTTGTACCATAATAATCAGACTCTCTGTGGCCTTGTGATATCTGAAGTTCACGGTTTAAGGGGAAGCTCTGGGGGTGAGGAAAAGGTAATGTACTGAACACAAGCAGAAGACCATTAATCGTGTCCCACTGATATGAAATGATTAGCCCTGGATCAACTCATCCCACAGACATTGCACTGCTCCACTTGCTTGGCATCAATATGGTGATTTTAGCCTTGTTAGGCTACTCCATCCCATTTTAATAGTAATGCATTTCTATGGAGATTATATAAGCTGTGTGAAAGCAGGCGAATGTCTGTTTCAGTAAAAATCTTAAAATATTTAAAAGCATCAATTAGCAAGAAAGAACAACTGTTCTGAACAACACGCGCCATTCCAATGCACATTTAAAGATGCTACTTTTCAGATTCATGTGAACCCCAATTTGAAATCTGCACTGCCAGTGAGTGTCCTCGGTTCAGGACTAATTCAATCCAAGAAGATTTTTAAAACATTATTTAATACTGAGCTTAAATCCATGAAAAGATATTTCATTCTGACCTCAGTGGAAAATCCTTTCCTGGAAACTGAAGTGAATCGCTGTATTTGACAGGATGGCATCATGTTTGGTCTCTACTCTCAAGAGACAGCTTTTTAGCTCGCCTAGACATTGCACCATCTCTCCTTTTTAAACAAAGCCACCCTGTAAATATGTCCAGTGCACTGAAACAGAGTCTTGACTAATGGATTGAGAGTAACGAGTAAGTGTGTGCGCATGCTTGTGTGTGTGCGTGTGAGGAGGGTATCACTTGGGCTGCCTGCTCATGGATGGCTTTCTGTATATAAGGCTCACGGTAGCAGGCAAGGACCAGGAACACACTCCTGGGAGCCAGACAAGAACTCAGTGGACACCAGCACGCTTTCTCACTTCTTTGGCTTTCTTCCTCTGAAAGAGCCAGTCTCCAGTCAGTAAACAGGTAAGAACTATATCCAAATTCAGACATTCATCAAAAACACTGAGACTGCTCCGTGCTTGGATGAATGCATAGGCATCATGAATATCGGTCAGTTGCCTGTGTTGAACAGAAGAGTGTTTCATCCTTACATTTCAGAAAACAGAATGAAGGGCATCTACTCTGGACTCCTACTCCTCATCATCGTGCAGAGCAGCTGGCAGATTCCCACTCAAGACACAGAGGAGAACTCCAGGTGCAACACGTTTTTCAGTTCCTTGTCCTTAAATTTGGTCTTAATCCTCAAACTTGGTATTTTTGATTGAAGTAAAGATACTGTCTATTATTTTTATCACTAAAATTGGCAATAATCTAATTTCTTTGTTTATGTATTTGATTGTTTTCTTCAGTAATGTGCCATTTTTCATGATTTTTAAGGATACTTGCAGTCAAACACTTAAGGCTAACATTCTTTCTATTCCTTTAGTATGATTTTAGAGGACACACTATTCAACAATCCAGCGAGTATGAAAAGGCACTCAGAAGGAACGTTCTCAAACGACTACAGCAAATATCTGGAGACAAGAAGAGCTCAGGACTTTGTACAGTGGCTGATGAACTCAAAGAGGAGTGGGTACGTTTACATTATTCTCATTCATGCTCATTCAAAAAATACTGTAAAATAACTAACTACCAAATATTTACCAGATTGTGAAAAATTTCTTACATTTTTTTTGTTTTGTCCTTCGTTATCAGTTTGTGTTTGTGTACGCAATACTTTTAATATTATTTTATGAACCATTATTCCATTTTTAAATTACATTATTACATATGTGTATACATAAATGTCATATAAGTGTGTGTGTGTGTGTATGTGTGTGTGCATGTATAGACAATATGTACAATACTGACACTAAAAATCTGCAAGATGTGGACTGGAAATATTCTTTTTAATAATATAATTTTTTAATCTATGGCTTTTATTAGTTCCCAAACAAGACGGCATGCGGACGGTACCTACACCAGCGATGTGAGCTCCTACCTGCAGGACCAGGCAGCCAAAGAGTTCGTGTCCTGGTTGAAAACAGGGAGAGGAAGAAGAGAGTAAGAAGCTCCACTCAGCAAAAGAGCGAGACACCTTTTACCTTACACCCTGGAAACACAGAGAGAGACTCTGCTGGTCCTGCTAGATCATCCTTTTCCATCATGTCATGTTTTATAAAGAACTGTGTTGTCCTTTCCCTGAATCGAGCAAATAAATCTTTGCTGAAACTAAGCACTGGGACTGAACATTGGTCTGGTTTGGTGTGTTGTCTGACCCTTGAAAGTGTTTTATATGCAACATGACTGATGCATTCTGATCCATATCAAGTGATTCACTATTATTGACACCAAAGCTTTAACATTAATGCTAAAACATTAAGCACTTAATGTATTCAACTTCAAACTGCATTCAGGGGCAGATATTTCCATTCAGGAGATTCGGAGAAAACGCCTAGTCAGATAAACGGTAGATCCATATTTATTCAGAATGTTCTATGTCTTGTGAACTTCCATCAGTACTTCATTCACTGCTTGACAGTTAACAACACAAGTCAACCGTGACTGAAGCAGTTATGTACAGTGAATTACAGCTGTCCACTGGGTATAGTGCTCAAAGTGAGTTTTTCTCCAGAGTGACTCCCAGTGACAGCTGTACCTCATGTGGTGTCTTGTCAGTCCATTACTCCATGTCTAACATGATGTAAAGAGCTCAGAGTTACGAGTGAGTGAGAGATGTGAAGGCTGAGTGATCAGACTGCGTGTCTCTGAATGTCCTGCGAGACAAAGGGTGAGTGAGAGAAAGAGAAAGAGGAAAGAGAAAGAGAGAATGGAAGCCTCAGGGACCAAGCAGTTCTCAGAGCTGTCAGCTGACAATATTGACCATCTGCTGAAAGAAAAATAGCTGGATATTCCAGGTACTTGGCTCTTTTATCTAGTTATTTATAATTCGTAATTCATAATGGCTACAGTTGCAAGAAAAAGTATGTGAACCCTTTGGAATTATACAGATTTCTGCACAGATAGGTCATAAAATGTGATC
>JBBPDH010000002.1:14461878-14487107 GCA_037974565.1 Clupeocharax schoutedeni | reverse complement strand
CACATAATAATAATAATAATAATAATAATAATAATAATAATAATAATAATAATAATAATAATAATAATAATAATAATTGTTTTTGTTATTACTACTACTACTACTACTAATAATAATAATAATATAAATTATTATAATAATAATTAGAAATGTGTTTAATAATGAATATTACTCTTCTCCTCTGGATTTTGGTCCAACAGACACAATACAGCCTAATGAAGGAAGCTGATGCAACACATAAGTTAAAGGATGATGAAATAGCCACCATTTGTTGTGTGTACATCTCCTTTGTTGCATATTTTCCGTGATGTAGCACATGCATATTGCACATCCATAATGACTTACGATGGATTGCAAGCACGGGTGAAAAGGAGCCGGGCTCGGCATGAAAAACAACAGCAGCTCACAGAGCTCTGGAGGTGTGGGCTCCATGACTAGCAGATTAGGGTTGTGGGAGCACTTTGCAGGTTGTTGTCACAGGCTAGCCGAGGGAGAATTGCGCTTGCTTATCCCCAGACAGATGAGACTGTGAACAAAAGCACACAGCCAATTTGTGCTGCACTAAATTAAAAGCTCCAAAAACATTAAATGAATTTTTTCCACATCATCAGCACATCTTACCGAACGCTAAAAGATTTTTTTTTATCCTTATATATCACATCAGTAATCCCAACTGAATGATTTTCTATATTACTTTCTCAAGTCCTTTGTATGTAAATTGACTATTATCAAGACTTGGGCTCACATGGAGAGAAAAATGGTGCTACAAGTATAATAGGCATCCCTCATTTCTAACATATTGGTACCACACGCAGTAGAATGCAATTAGTCAGTGTAGTGTAGTGCGGTGCAAGGACGTGGGTGAGTAAGAAGTGAGTTTACTATCTGAGAAGAACAAAAGCTACAGCTCAGTAGGAGTGCTGCTCTCGGACACTAGCGTTCCATCCAAGGTGTCATTTTCACAGTGCTACCAATAGGAATATAAAAAGTGCTAGAAATCTCTTATAACACAACAGCTGACAAACAACAGTGTTGTCGTATTAGGCTTTTTTTTTTAATACTTTGTCTGGCCAAAAAGGACAGCTGTTAGTTCTCTGGTAAAAGTGAATGTGGTTTATATTGTATATTCATTTTAAAAGGCTCCTCTGTAAAGGCTCAGGGAGCCTGGGCACTAATGAAGCTGTCTACCCACTACCCGAGGTGTCAGTCATTCTCTCCTCCTGCCAGAGCAGACCCGCTCTCCGTTCCACCACGGCCAGATGGTTTCTTCACACTGCATAAATAAATGGACGCGGGTGTGTGGACCTCTATAGCACAGATCACAGTCTTACTGCACATACAGGACTCTGCCATGGTCATCTTAATGATGACACAAACTACGATCTCATAACCTGAGGGGTAAAGAGAGAGAGAGAGAAAGAGAGAGAGAGAGAGAGAGAAAGATGATAATAATACAGTAGTCACATAAGAGGTCCACACTGAGGCCACTGACGCTTTGGCTGTGTTTAAAGCAGCTCTGTGGACAGAGTGTTAAGTGCAGGCCTGTCTGCTCTTCACTGTACACAGATCACACCTCAAAGTGTTATATCCTAAGAACTCTTCCACAGATTAGTTAGCATCATTAGACAGACTGCCTCACCTTTGGCCGCGGTGTGAACCACTATCAGTTATGCCACTGTCCTTTGATTATTATATTCCATTAGAATACCTGCTAATGAATCGTGAAACATGGTGTTATAGTGCAAATGTAGGTTCAGTATCACTATTCACTGCGCCTTCACAGTGGTGAGCACACTTTTATTTAATTACGAGCTGGGTTTACCTTTAGGTGAGTGGTTGAAGTGAGGATGTCCGAACAACACATAGACAGAAAGGTGTTTCCAATTCTGCTGTCTACCTCAGTCATTAGAAGCTGGCAGTGGTGCAGCTCCTACCTGTAAATGGACTCGGAGGAAAACAGAAGAAGTGCCCGGTGAGAATTTCACCAGGGGCTTGAAAATTCACACCCATCCAAGGTGTTGTTGAGGCGTCTGATAAACATGTGAGAAAATAATGGGCTGGGAGAAGAGTGGGTGCTTCAACCACAGAGACCAGAGTCAATATCGAGATTTTAGAATAATTAACATTGTGATCAAGAGGATATCAGTCCGTTACTCGTCATTCATTCAATAGGAGCAACAAAGGAAAGCGAGACGGGGAGAGACAACGTAGAGCCCAGAGCATCTTGGACACCAGAGTTGTAGATCCAATTGAGGCTGCGAACGGCCATATGGACTGGTGTGAAAATAGAATGCCAGAGTAGAGTAGGAGAAAAACCAGAGAAAAAATAATAAATACACAGCATTTTAGATATGATGCTACAAGAAGGAGCCAAATCACTCCCCAGCTAGGAACAAGACAACCGCCGTGCTTTTGCACAACGTCTTTCCTTTGCTTGATTTCTACTCCTTTGTCCTATCACTGGATCATATGCTCCTCATCTCAAGCACTATCAAGGAACGCATAATAGAACACAGTGCGATCCGAAGGTCCCTGAGTCCTTACATGGCAGCCATAAGAGTGGCCCAAACATTGGGAACAGGCAGAGAATGAAAAACAAAGTGCATGCGAGTCTCTCCTCCCCTCTTGCCTGCTGCCTGATGTTCAGAGCCTGCCTGTTATCAGAGGTGTTAATTGGCAAATTCAGTACAAGTCAAGAGCATGTTCCCTGTCGTCCTCGCCCAGCTAGGCTAGGTCATTAAGCCGAGAATGGATTCTCTCATGCTGCCTTAACCCTTGCAGCACCCAAGAAGCACCAGAAGCTGCAGAGAAAAGCCTCTTATGTCTGTTACGACACTCAAGTGGATTCAGGATTTGATAATGCCGGTTAAAGTGCTGTTCCAAGCCTCAAGGGGTTGATGTTTTGAAGCATCAAGTGCATCAAACAAAGAGTTTTGTAGTCTGTTCTCAAACAAGCTGGACTGTCTGCCTCTTGTCACACAATTTTATATATCATTGCACAGCTTTTGCCATGTCGCTTCAGAAAGGTCAATGGAATCATGCTTTCGCCGAGGCATTCAAATGCTTCAAACACTTAAACAAGGCAAATCACTAATTGTGGAAGGTGAACAATGCTTTAAATACACAGCGACTGTCGTTTTGTGCGCACGTCAGAAATAAGCTGTATGTAGCAGTGTACAGTTTAACAGTCTCCAGGCCTGGGCACTGCAGACGCCTCTCCTCCTTCCTCTGGTTCCCCAGTAACGGCAGCATCCTCTGGGGTTCTGGGTGCGATCTCACCAATGCCTCTGTCATCACTTGCTGTGACTGCCAAATCTGTGCTCCAGAAACGAGGGCTCGCAAACCAGCACCGAAACAAACACACAATGCAGGCAGGGCTGTTCAGAGCCCTACCGAAGGCAGACTTTAGCTGCAACACATTTCCGTTGACACTAGGAAGAATCACGCGGCAGCTGAACCAACGGGGAGCAGGGCCTTTTGGATGTACTTGCAAAGTGTGGGGCGGCTCCTCTGTCTTGTGTCCTTACATTTGGTTTGCATCCCAAATGTTTGCAGGCCAAAGATGTCCAAATATGTTTCTGTAGGAAGCTGTTGATCGTTCATATGACTCTGTTATGGAGATGCAGAGAGATTAATACCAAGTCATCAAGATTTTTTTTTGTATGTTATCAGCTGTTTCTGTGGCCACAGATGAATGACAAATATACAATGCGAATACATATACTATATTTGCTCCACTGACACAACAGAAAAAAATCTTGATCAAGAATTGAACACCAGTAATTTGCTGGCAACGATGTTTAAAAGCAAATAGATGTATTTCACTCACAGCAGAGCTATAAAAATGATCTTTTTATGCAAATTATGTTCCATAAAACACATTACTGTCATCAGATCTTCCTCTTCTGATGTGCGTACAGAAATATCAGGAAACAAGCTTCAGTACAAACACTTTAAAAAAAAATAATACGGGAAATATCCCTCTTCCCATTAAACTTTGTCAGTGGTAACGACGAGGCTGTCTCTAACTTCCTGCTAATTAACACTTCATGCTAATTCTACAATCATTTTCTTTTTTCACCCTAACTGCTAGTTGGCAATACACTGGTTGTGTTGCAGTCACTGAGCTCCACGAACCAGAGCGATTATAGATCGAAATCCATCATGCCAGTAAAAAATAAAGTTATGCTCTGGGTAAATTCTTCAAAGGTCTTTTCTGTGGAATGAACTCAACCATGTTCTTACAGCTACAACTGAGCCACTATGCACAGAGTCAACGATCTCTTTTATTAAGTGTCTGTTGAAAAAAGGGAACAATTTATCAAATTACAAATGAATCTCACACATTTTTGTGCGAAGTCTGTAAAAAAAACATGCTTTTAATGATGGCTACACAGACATCCTGCATTATTGATCAAATCACAACTGATGCTGATACTAATATACTTAATTATTTTGTTGCACTTGATGTGTTCCTCGGTCTTTAAGATACTCGACCAGCTTCAGCGTTACTGAAAGTCATATCTGCAGCCTTACAATTAACACTTATTACAATATCTAGTCTGGCTATTGGCTGCATTAATGTCTTATGGCTCTGATTAATTGCAAGGTAGTGCATACAGGTGCCATTCTTCACACTCTGTTTAAAGCAAGAGGAGCAGATTAAGAAATTTTAGAGCACTATAGTGGCCTACAAACTATAGGCTTTTAAAAGAAGTGCTATCTAGTACGGATTTTAATTGTGATATATTTTACCCATCCTGATCTGAGCTAAAGGTAATGGATGCATAGGAACAACATCAGAGACATGTTTAGAAGGAAAATACTCCGACAGCTCCTTCAAAAGTTATACATCCCTACGTATTAATTATGCCCCTATAATTTGATTAGCCCCACTAAAGCTACGATATAACAATAAAAAACGTTTCTCTTATTTTTCTACCGCCTTGAAATTCGGTTAGAACTTTATTTCATGAAGGATCCCAGCAGAGCTCCTAAAACACATCACGTTTCGCCCCTGTTATCCTGTAAGCAGACATACGGTGGCATTAATTGAGAAAAAAATTAGGTACAAATGAAACAGCAACAGATGTGACAAATCATGCTAATTTTATGTCATTACACGCCCCTTAATCTCCGACTGTAAATAGAAACTCAGACTGAGCCTTCTCTATTCTATTTCCGATTTTTTAGTGGCGAGTTCTACAGGTATAGAGACGCGAAAACTACCTTAAAATAAATTTTGAAATCCCACGCGATTTCTATAGGCGATTCGTGTTCCTCTCATGAAACATCATCATATGGCGAGACCGAGGCGCTCACTTTTTCTAAATCGCGGTGTAAATTTAGCGCAGAGGAGAGCTGACAGCCTACGAGCAAAAGAACTCAATTCCTGCCTGGAGGAACCTTTTGGCTCATTCATGCGTTGGAGGATTTTGTGCCAGCGCAAATATGTCATCTCCCTCTCTCTCTCTCTCTCTCTCTCTCTCTTTTCCTCGCGTTGGAGGTGACTCCGCTCCCCTGAAGCCGGAGCCTGTACTATTTTTCCCTGAACCGAGCGCGGCTCGGAGCTCTGGAGCGGCGGCGCGCCTGATTAGCATGCAGTAATAATGATGGCGAGGCGGGCTCCATTGTTCTAACACCTCCCCTCTCCTCCGCACCAATCTGTCACCGTGCAGCGGGCGCACGCTGCCTCAGACGCTGCTCTCCACAAATGAGATGGATAATTAGGTGCCCCTCACGAATGCCTCACTCTTCTCACCCCTGATTGCTTTCACCTTTTTGCTCCTGGCAATTTTGACACCTCGTAATCAGCCTGCTGCTTCTCCCTTTCAATCCATATCCATCCTCTTCCTCCCTCTCGGCCTTTTTAGACTCCTGCAAGGGGGTTTACGTAGGCTACTTCTCTTCTTTTTTCTCCAAAACGCTTGCTCTAAGGCCGGCCCGTGCTGCCAGCCTCAGGTTAGAGTAGCCTGTTCTGGTCTGTATCTACACTATATGGACAGAAGTATTGAGACGCCTGCCATTGCTTAAAAAAAATACAATTATTTGAAGTTTTTCTGTGGGAATTTGTGCCTGTGTAGAGCATTTATGAGGTCAGGCACTGACTCAGTCTCCATTCCAGTTCATCCCAAAGGTGTTGGATGGGGTTGAGGTCAGGGCTCTATGTGGGCTAGTCAAGGTCTTCCACACCGAAACTCATCCACCTTGTCTTTATAGACCTTGCTTTGTGCACCAAGGCACATTCATGCTGGAATACAAAAGGTTCTTCCCCAAACTGTGTCCACAAAGTTGAGAGCATGACACTGAAGCATTGAGATTGCTCTTCACTGGAAGTAAGGGGGGCTAACTCAAACCCTGAAAAACAGGTGTGTCCCAATACCTTTGTCCATATAGTGTATCTATTGCAGATGACAACAAAAATAAACCTTGTACACGCACTTTACAAGAGAAGGGGGAAATATTACCTTTCAGTGTTAATATAATACTTAAGTTGATGCGAGGCCATTTTGGAACCTTTCTGTTGGTCCTAAATTTGACACAGTGCAAGCGGCAGATAGTTATGTTTTTTTTTTTTAATAAAAAATAAAAAAGACAAAAGTGGAGCACTGCTTATGATTTGATTTCTATGGACTGTGTTGTAGATTGAACTCACTCATATTTCTCATTTCTTGACTTCTGTCTTCTACATGAGATTCAATCAGGGAAAAAAAATAGAGTCAGCATACAAGGAACAGGGCAAGAAAAAAACCCCACATGGGTCTAGTAACTGTCAGTGCAGCTTCCTTCTTCCAAATAACGAGCATTGACAACATAATTATGTAGAAGCATCTGTCCACGGCTCCAGTGAGAGAGCCTTCTCCGAGCCTTCACAGGGCTCGTGGAGAGAGGGAGCCATTAGGGAGAGATGCGCCGCAGATCCAGAATAAATTCTCTCCTCACTCCCTGGGATCTGCTTGGAGGGCTGAGACTTCAGGCGGGCCTGCTGGTCCAATTCAAATGGGGCATTATGCAGAACACATTGTACGCTTTCAAGATGTAATATTCAGCTTTGTAAATATACAGGACAATCATCATCTGACAGCGGATCACCAAAACATGCCATCCTGCGGGGGCGTTTTTTTTTCTTTTTTTTTTTAAGTGGGGGGGGGGGGGTGATGCGAGGCTGGTCCTGCTGGAATTACAAAACTGGATGCCTATCTACTATTGCTGGACGTGTTACAAATACATACATGTTTTGCTGCCCACCTTCACTTAGTTCTTGTGGTGGCCCTAATATGAACCAACTGTTTCATCAAGAGTGGGGGCATCAGCAGGTGAAACACCTCTATAGACTCTATAGGCAGAGACGCACGGTTTACATGTAATGCAGGTGTGTAGATGTTAAATTGAGCGCATTTCTACTAGAGAGTGTGTCTGTCTCATTTGCAGACATTGACAGGTTGTGTAGAGAAAGAAGAACTAGTACTAGTAAGCATATGGAACCGCAAATATGCTAGAAATGAGAAAAAGAGTAAACATGGATCCATTCTCACAGGAATATTATAATGCTTATGGCAGCAATTATATTCTATCTTTTTTTTCCTCTCATAATTGATCATACTTTGCCATGTGTCCTATTTATGCTCCTTAAATTCTTACATTGTAAGATGATCTACCACGCATCCTGTGCAGACCCATCACTCTCCTCCGCTAATTCATTTGCAGCATATTCACCAAAAAACCATTGCAAGCATCTCTGTCAAACCAAAGGAGCTTACGCTGAATCAATAAAAAATCCAGTTTGCAGTCTTCACACCAGCTCATCTACCAAGCACAAGTGTTAGCAGGCAGTAATCCTGGGGCCTGCAAGGTCCTCACTGCACACGCATGTGTTTCAGTACACATATTTTCCCTATTTCCTTAGCACATCATCACACGAGCTGGTGAAAATTATTACATTTGTTTGCGAAGCTGCTAATGATCTACTCCCACAGTCCAATGCTGCAGGAAGGTGACAGACTAAAACACTCTATTAGAAAATACATCCAGTCTCACTCAAGCATTACTGTACTTATCAATATGACACACGGTACAGAAAAAATGCAGGTTAACTGAAGGTAAGCGAAACCTTCATGTTTTCCTTTAAAGAACTGCTGAGGCGCTCATCCACATGATCAGAAGTCTGTACATACTCTTCTGTAATAGGCAGGCTAACAGTGCTGCTAAACCAATGTAACTCGCCTTTTTAAAATGCCTTTTTCTTCATTCTTCTATCTATATTAAAGAGAGGTATTTAATACGGGTCTAACAGTGATCAGGACTCCAAATGTTACACTATCAGTAATGAGGTAATTGTGCATGTAATTTTACAGCACGCATGCAACAGATACACTGTGTTATAACAAAGTTTTAATTAACCGGCAATACCTGCGCAAAACTGCTCTCAAAGACCATATGGCGTTAAAACATCAAAATAATTATCCAACAATTATTTCTCATTCTGCTTAGATTCGGCCATGCATCTGGCTCAAATTAAAATAAAGATATTAAATTAAGTCAAGAGTCGTTGCTAGCTAACTTCTCATTGAAAAGAAAAAAACACTGACCTCATGCTTTTTAAGTAATCCATTTGTCCGATCTGCAATGCTACTGAATGTGTTGATTAGTGTCTAAAGAAATCTGATTTGAGTTTCACTTGATTGCTTCAGCAGAAAATGTCAAAAGTCACTGTCCTCCAGCTACAGAGAAGAAAAACTTTTAGCCTTAAATCACAAAAATAAGTAGAGTATATTACATGTACACAAAACAAATACAAACTAAGAAAATGGAAGCATTTTATTATACAGACAACTGAAGCCCATTCAAAAGTCCCCCACTGCAAATTCAGACAGGTTAATTAAGTCGTGAAGGCCATGAAATGTACCGTTTAAAGTTTTACAAATTAAATAAATGAGCGTGGAGACCTCTCCTCCCTCCATGCTCTCAATGAAAGCCAATGTGACTGCCGTGTGGCACGGTGGTTTTGTAGAGAGATCAGGAAACAAAGGCATGAATAAGGCACGCCGTCAGCTTGTAGACAGCCCTTGTCCCTGGCTGTGTCAATCGCCGGCTTTGCCCTTGAAGTGTGAATTGAGGTGGCTGTATATGAGGTCTTCGGGAACAGTAGCTTTACAAAAAGCACACTGCCTCGGGCCGGTCGGGTGAGCAGACTCCATGCTTGATGCCTCAGATGCTATAGTGGAGAGATCAGGGCTCCACACAGGCTGCTCAAAAAGAGAGAGGACACTGCTTTAGACACCAGGTTTCAGGCACTATAACTGTAGTCCTGACACTGCATAATAACAAAGAACAAATAAAACAGCAGTTCCCTAGATAATATTTACTGTTTGTTAAAATGGGGAAAACTACATAAAGCTTAGAGGAGTTACACAATTAACAAAACTCTTTACAAAAAATAATAAATAATGCTGAAATAAAAATGCAAGGGTATGTGTTCACTAGTTAATTTCCTACTGATCCCTCACACAAAGGAATCTCATAATAATATGAATAAATACTACAACCGCGAACGAAACATAATTGCATTCAGGCGCTACATGTTATCTGACCACTCGCAACAAACTTCTAAATCACTTGTTTCCCTTTGAAGTTTTTTCCCCAGTGATATAGACACAACAAAAAAACAATAGCATTTGGTATTTTCATTTTAATAAGTATAAGTAAGCGTTCATATTGTTAACTTATCATTTTAATGTCAATGACCTTAAAATGTCTACTTTAGTACTTTTTACAGCATACGCCCAATTTAGTGCTAGGTGTAGAACAAGTTAAACTGTAGTACTGTACTAATCATACGCTGGCTTTTCATTTACACTTAATTGTACTTTTTTTAAGGACCAGCAAAGAAAAAGATAGGTAATTAAGGGGAAATACTCAAACGATTCAATAGCTTACTAAGAACACAATATTCTTGTGAATTTCTATAACAGATGAGTCTGGGGTTAAAGATGAGCTCATCTTGTTCTAATCCAGAGCTAAAAGAAGAGTACGGAGAGGTGTTTAAGAAGTGTATGGCAACACAGAACAAAAGACAGTATGGAATTTTCAACTGTCTGTAGTCTTAGCGCATCTTAATTGAGATCTTAAACAAAGTTGTGCAGTTTGATACACACAGATGTGTATATGCAGGTCAAGAATTTTCCTTTCAGACCAGAAAATAGCAAAAAAGTTAACATTTTGCCAGTCTTCTTTAACAGAAGTTGAAAGTGTCAGTTGGTCTATGATAGTGCCAGTCATTCAGTCTAAGGCTTGCTAAAGACCATCATTACTTAATCCAACACAAAACCCAATTTCTGACCAAGGCTCCACCAGATTCTTGTCCAAACTGAGAACACATGCATTGGATCTATGCTGCTTGCATCTCCACAATTTGCACTATATCAAGAAAAACACTGGTACCCTTTTGGTACCCACATTGCTTGGAGTGTATATTTACATACTATGTGTATTTTGTCTCCTTTAAATCTGGAGTCACATTGTCTCGTCTCACTGTGTACATACAGAAATTATTGCAAATGTGATTAAGCATTATTCTTGTCAAAAATTTAAGTATGTTCTTGTTACATTGACTCTCAAATGGCTCTTTATTAGACATGTAATGAAGTGCTTATGTGCAGAAGCCCACATTTTCATCTCATGGCCAGGAATCACACACCTCTAAAAGCATTATATTTGGTTCACAGGTGGAGAAAAAAAAGCAGATTTGTGACTTGTCAACCTGGTAATGTGTACATAACCTTTTCCAAAAGATTTTATTGGCTGCAGTAAAGACGGGTCACACATAGATAATCAGAATGTAACTGACAAAATCTAGTACAAAATCTAGGCAGCTTAATTTACTATAGAAAAAGTCACTGAAACTAGCTTGGCCCTAAGATAGAGCTATTTGGAATGTGCATTAAAAGGATTATTGTAATAATTTAAGGCTAAAAATATTAGACAATAAAATTATTAGACCTAGCTCTCTGTGTGAAATGTTAAGGAAATGTATCTTATGTGTTGCTTCATGTTCATGTTCGTTAGGAGTGGCTTCATCAGGGTTTGACTTTTTTGACCATTCGATTCCACTGTTCCACCGGCCAGCCATGTGTACAACCAATGCAAGAACAATGCAAGAACTCAGTTTATAGAAATGGACACTGCTAGCATACAGGCCTTAATGGCTATAAAAGTTTAAATCTCCTCATTACAATGCTGCTTTAAGGCATGGATTTGACCTGTCCTCTTTTGCACCGAGCGCTAAAACAGCAGGCTAATAGGCCCACAAACCACAGGGTAGTAGGGTCTGGATTAAATTCTGGTACACAAATACTCTACTGCGAAACGTTTTGGGAATGAAAACTAATGTGAGGGCATAAAGACGGAAACCTGCTTTGGGGAATGTTGTATTGTTAGATATTAGATCCCCGTTTATGCTAGCAGTCTAACAGCTCAAGACATCAAATCTGATTAACTGATGCTCAGCACACACACATTTAAGGACTAACTGTAAGACTGTAGACTCTAAGATGTTTCCTGGTCACACACAAATGTCTTGTCACACACAGTGACCTAGAGTCAAGCAAAATGTATCTGCATGGTAAGAGCGCCAAGCATTATTGCTTTAAAGTCAGCCAATAATACCTGGTAAACACTTTATAAAGCAACAATTCACAAATGTTTGAGTGGGCAGTTGTTAGCCTAGTGGTTAAGGCATTCACCCTGTGATCAGACTCAATTCCCAAGACTACTAGGCAACTCTGAGGTACCCTGAGCAAGATACCGCTCCCCGGGCGCCGTGTTTGTAGCTGCCCGCTGCTTCACTTGGTGAATGGGTTAAATGCAGAGAAAGAATTTTGTGCTGTTCACGCTGTGTTCACTTTCACTTTTTTTTTAATTGCTATGTGAACATTTGATAAATAGTGATAGTAGATAAAGTTCGATATTTTCAGGATTTTGAAATCACTGGCACAGTACCATTCAGTACAGTCCAGGACACGTTTATGTGATATGGCCAAAAAACCTTTATCAAAAAGACAGACACATTAATGTTTATGTAACATTTACATTCACATTTACATTAACACACTAATGCTGTCAGCAGAGAGATGCGTTTGCTTCTTTTAATGCTCAGAGCTTCAGGACATAGTAATGAGTTCAGCTACACACACACAGTTGTTGAGTTTCAGTTGTAACTCAACCATCCATTCTTTCTTCCTCTTCATCATCACCATCATCATGCCCAAGTTTTTAATATAAGCAGATCACAGAACTGGAGCGTTAAAAAAAAAATCACATCTGCTCTTTTCACCCATAAAAATTGACCCAGTTTGAAAAGGCCTAATAAAATCTGAACATATAAAAATATTGTTTTGCCTATTTAGCCTGCCACAGTCGCGCACAGGTAGACTGCTGCCGCATGTAAACAGAGAAAAGCCAGGAATGGATTTTCAGATCTCAGATAGGAGTGTAGCATCCTCCTACAGAATACAGAAACTGATTTCAGTACATTTCTAATGACAAAAATACAAAGAATTACTGCATAACCAAGATCCTGTAGTCACTGTGTATTACAGGAATACAAAGAAATGCTGCCGAAAAGAAAATACTGGCATACTGAAATGTCACTCCAACAAACATGTAAAAGTTGGCAGTCCTGAAATTGCGTATTAGCTCTTTAGAAAGCATCAGATAAAGCATCTTTATCTCAAAGCATGCTAGGGACCCAGTGAAGCTGATTGACTGAATATGAAAGTGTGCTATGCTTAAAACATTTAGCTGTAGTTTTGTCCATTGCTCTTGGTTTGCAATGTTCTTGGACTAAATTTCATTTCTATTGGCTGATCAAAACAGGAGTTGAAGATCATTACAACAGACATCTACACCTTATGCTTAGCTTACACAAATGCTGATGCACGTGTAATCCGCAGTGCTGGCCGCTGCCGTTCTTTTTAACTCAGACAAACAGACAGCACAGTTGAAAACACTACTGCACCACATATGGAAGACTAGAGGTTTGATTACTCAGCCAGGCAGGAACACCACTGCTATGCCAATAAGAGTATACACATACCCACACACACTCTGCTATAACAATAAAGTCGGAAACATATTCAAAGCAAGCATGTGAATGCAAATGACAACGCCTGGCCAACACACCAACGTGCAAACACACAGTCCTTCTGTACAACGTGTGTTCTTACATTTCTGTGGCATTTGAAAAAATTCCCTACACAAGGGGGTTACCTACTGTTATTACAATATTCACAATAACAGCAAAGAAAAGTCTTTGCTGCTTTGTATGATTTATCAAAAAGATGATCACTATGTGAAAGAACTGGTTCTGCAAGACCAACTGCTGGTATGCCATTATAGTAGACAAAAGGAAGCTAGAGTAACAAAACAATAGGGCTAGAACGATTATTCAGATGATGTTCGGAAACAAATATTTAAAGTCTTAATAGATATTCAGACCAGTCCTACAAAACATCTTAATCAGGTCTAGCTGTCTCTGTAGCCAGGAGTGGAAATGGACCGGGCACCCTGTTCTGCGACTACTGTTGTAAACCATGTACAGTTGTTTCACTTACAGTTTAATTTCTACAAATATTTCATTTCTAAAAACTAGTGGTGGGCATAGATTAATTTATTTAATCTAGATTAATCTCACTGTAATCTTGGAATTAATCTAGATAAAAATGGCTCGTTTGAATTCTACTATTTATATTATTTACATTTACGGCACTTATCAGACGCTTTTATCCAAGGCGTCTTACATTCCGTAACTACAGGGGACAGTCTCCCTGGAGGAACTTGGGGTTGAGGGTCTTGCTCAGGGACCCAGTGGTGGTGCTGAGGGTAGGATTCGAACCCATGACCTCTTGGTCTGGAGGCAAGTATCCTACCCACTGAGCTACCTCCACCCCCATATTAATAAACATTTCATACAAGATATCACTGAGCGCAGGTACGCACTTTACAAATAGAAACAAGGCTATGAATTGAAATGAAGAATTATAAGTCTAGCTCTCATTACTGAATTAAAATGATGTAGTGGCTGTTGAAGCTGCTTCAGGGAGCAGGCGGGCATTAGGACCCAGGGGGAGCTACACGGCGCTCCTTGTTAGCAAGTAGCAACTGGAGCCCGTTCAGGAATATTTCTCTGGTAGCGCCGTTTGTGCTCGGCTCGACAGAACAATACTATGAGTGTCCATAACTGTTTCCTTTCCCTTGTTTCCTTAAGAGAAAGGAAAGGTTTGGTGAAGCGTGTTCAGCCCTCTAAACATGCTAATTCCTTCATACAGCCCTGGGGGTTGTAGTTACCCCCTGGGGGGTCCTAGTTACGCCCCTGTTTCACAGTATGCATTCTCGCCCCCCTACAGTGCAATTCGGCTAGGTATACATCCATGCTAAGATATCAAGGTGAAAGTCATCACAGCATACGTAGTACAGACCCTGGTCCCAACCCAATACTTTTTTTTGCACCCGATAAGAATCTCACGTTAACACAGATAACGGCCCACCACTACTAAAAACATTTACTTGTAAACAATAAAATTGTGAAATAAAGCAATTGTGAACTAAAAACTTAAATGCCTGATACTCTCTCAGGGAACCCCACACATGAAGTGTAAAATAAATTTTATTTTAACTGTGATAAAAAGTCAATGAAATGTTAAACATATTTGTATTCTATCAGTTTACTATAAGAGCACTCCCACTTTTAAGGGAGTCCATTTTTAAGTGTTTCAACATTTCAAGCTGAGCAAGATCAGTCATCATTCACATCAATCATCACATCTTTATATGCATCTTTTATATGATTTATTATCTGGACTAGTTCTAAATATATACACATAAAAATAAAACAGAGTGCAGAAATATGTTTACACACAAAACTGTGTCAACAGTAGATAAATGATGTTGATTCAATGCATTAACGATGATTATCTGTAATGAAAATGCCTATGCTGGACTAATTTGCAGAAATCGTTCATTTTTGGTCTTCTAGCTTCAACAAAAATGGTCGAAGGCCTATGATGTACGGCAGGGGTCACCAATTGAGCCATGTGAAGAACAGAGTTTAGCGAAGACACTAGAGCAGACTTATCTAGACTTCATGTATAATAAGCATGTTTTAAATGCTTCACTTTAGATACTGTTAATCTAAAGAATAGCAACAGGATCAAATTAAATGTTAGACCTTGCTCACTGGTGAGTTGTGCTACTTTTTGAACAGGTCCGCGGGCAACTCGAGTGGTCTTTGGGGGTATCCTGGTGCCCATGTTGGTGACCCCTGGTGTAAGGCAAGTAAGTAAAGTCCAGCTTTCAGGTCTTTAACATGGCTATTATTTTTTTATGCACTAGATTAACGTATCTGAATGAATGGAAAGTTCATTTTAAGGTTTATTTCAATTTAGACATCCACCAAAAACAGGTGTTTTAGAAGAGTTTGGGGAAAAAAATAATAGGGCTCCTAGGGTTGTGCAAGTAATCCTGGCTGTTTCCACCCCTAGGCTATCGCACCCCATGATGCAATGCTCAGCATGCAGCTTGTGAGTAGGGGTGGAGGTAACTAGGAGTACAGAAGGAGTAGTAGCAGTAGGAGGTAGAGGCCGGAGGTGTTCGTTATATTAAATGCAATGACACAGGAAATCAAGTTTGTACACCTCAAAGCATTTGTGTTCCAGTATTTGTATGTATTTGTATATATATATATGTGTTCCAGGCCTAATAGAGAATACAGTAAACTCCTTCGCATTTGTCGCCGTTACTCTTGGCTTGCTCATCAGGGGCACACATTCATTCACACACATATATTTACTTCACATTTATTTCATTTTGTAAAGCTGCTTTGTGACAATGACCATTGTTAAAAACGCTATATAAATAAAATTGACCCTGTGAATTGCATTGAATTTGCACTTCAGAGTTTGCAGCTTCTTTGTTTGTGAAAACCACTGCAAATTTGTGGAAACCACAGATATCCTCTGTACTTTTAATGCTAAATTATTGGGATGGTGAAATATCTCTGTACTCAGGGAGGTGGGAGGTTTGAAAGTAGCCCGTCTGAGAGCGTTATTTATTTCTCCTTGCTGCTGACTGGCTGCTGCCCTGTGACACATCTCTGGCAGATATAGTACGTATAGAGGTTTACGTTTACATTTTTTTAAAAAGGGCAATGTATTAAGCTTAGTTTAAAATGAAAGTGTTTTGGGGGCATATTTAGGGTTTACACTATAAAAATAGGCCTTTTTTCTACCACATCACAAATTCGCAGTTTTTCACCATGAATGTCAGCGGTTTACTGTACACACTGTTAAATTCTGAACTGCCACAGAGAAAAGGTGACCATCACGAAAGAAACATTGAAATATCTTAATTGTGGATTTTTCTTATGTCAGACTGTAAGAGTTTTTCAAAGATACTGGTTGTAATGGTCTTGCAGGCAAAGATGTCCTGGGATAAAATTCCGACCATGTTGGAAATTTCAGGTCATCTCACAATGTGAGTGCAGCTATGACCTTTGACGTTTTCATCATCACACAGTCTTCATCCATCAGACTTGATGTTGTACTCAAGTTTTTTCGATCCACGTCACACACTGTGTCTTGCAATAAATGTATAAATATATATGGATTGCACAGTGAACTATTTATTAATCAGTTGTTGCTACCCATATAAAAATATTGCATCTCACCAGAACGTCCTATTTTATTACTTAACATAAATAAATAGAATACCTCTCAGTTCACTTGTATTGAATTTTAAATCAATTGTAAGTAAGGATGTTACAGCTTTCTGTGCAATTAATAATGATCAGCCTGAAACAACTGACAGGCCAAGCGGATAACATTGATTATCTCGTTACATTCCACCTATGAAAGGCAGTTGGATATACTAGGGAACAACATAGTTCCTAAAGTTGATGTGTCAGAAGCAGGAATAATAGGCCGTTGTAGGGATCTGAGTGCATTTGACAAAAGTCAAATAGTGATTGCTAGACTGAGGCTGAATGCAAGCAATTAGTGTGGGGCGTTCCCAGTATGCAGAGGTTAATACCTACTATTAAGTGCTCCAAAGTAGGGAAACTGGAAATAGGGGCACTGGTGCCCAAGGCTCATCAACGTCCGTGGGAAGCGAAGGCTAGTCTGTCTGGTCTGATCCCACAGAAGAGCTACTGTAGCATAAACTGCTTAAAAATTTCTCGGCTTGAGACAAAGGTGTCAGAACACATTGTGTGTAGCTGCAGACCTATCAGAGTCCCCATGCTGACCCCTGTCCAACCCCAAAAGTAACTACCATGGGCATATAAACATCAGTACTGGACCATGGAGTGATGAAAAATGGTGGCCTGTTCTGATCAACTTGGACAGCTGGGAGCATCTGGTCACTCATATGGGGAAAATATGACACAAGGATGAACTACAGTAAGGAGGCCAGTCAATGGAGATGTGATGCTTTGGGCAATATTCTGAAACCTCAGTTCCTGGCCTTCTGGTGCATATCATTTTTCCATGCCACGTACCACCTACCTTCCACAGTATCGAGCATCTGCGGAATGTGCTGGGCAAACTAGGCCAATTTTTAAGGTCACACCTTACAACTTAAACAGGGTTTAAAGTATCTGCTACTAACATCCCGGTATCAAATAACATAGCACATGTTCAGAGGTCTTATGGAATCCATATCTTTACGGTTCAGAGCTGTTCTGGTGGAACAAGAGGAAACTACCTAACATTGGGTTTTAATGTGGTGGCTAATAGGTATGTACGCTGAAATACACTGAATACTGTCTAAAGTGTAAGTGTTGAACAGAATGGTGAGAAAGCTTTGTTTTATTTAACCAGTACTGTTGCTTGCTCACAAGCAAGCTATTCGGTGCCCTGCCCAAACAACTACATACAGACATATGAGATCCTCTCACCTGTTGCGGTCCCCGGATGGCTTCGTGCGATGCTGAAGCCGGTGGCAGATGTAATGGAGGAGAAGAGACTGCATATGATGAGAACGGCTCCTCCATTACTGTGGAAATGGGCTCCACAAGGTTCTTTCTATGCAAGGACAGGGCCATGTTCCTTTCTGGTGCACTGTGCAGAAACTCATATTCACTATCTGTGGAAGGCGGGAATTTTACACCGTCCATAAAGTCACCATCCTCGGGGTTGACACCACGTGATGCCAGCGAGTTAGAGGACACGCAGTCATTGACTTCTGACCTTGAGGAGGAGGAGGAGAAAGGCACCTCAGCTTGTTCAGATGTGTCATCAGTACACTGAATGGGCATGGAGAACTGCTGCTCTGAAGGGACATACACAGAAACACATAACTTTGTTTACACTGGTAAAAACTGTCATTGCTCTACAATCAGAAGTTTCTTTTGCCTAGCAATACAGGTGTACATTCTCATTTATACATGATCACACTGAATGGTAATACATAAATGGTAAAGGCTCTCTGATTTGCGCGGGAGCAAAATAACAGAACCCATGCAACAGCATATATGCCAAAATCACATACATTTAAAGCGCCTACGTATATATACACATATATGTTATTTATTCATTTGTTTATTTATTTAATATATGCAAAGCTTCTTAAATACGTGCAAGACTTTGGTAGACCTAAGCTGCTCCAAGCATAAAGGCATCTTCTATCTTATGTGTTATCTTCTTGTATCCCTGAGGCTTCATATAGATATGAAAAAAAAAAATCATTATGCAAATGTTAATAAATCACAACAGTGATGTATGCGCCACGCAACGCTGAATTATCAAGAGCATCTCTGGCATTTTTAACACCCAACAGAGGCCTGAGAATCGCTTCCCCACAACTGCTGCAGCTATGGCTGACAAAGCCAAAATATACTCAGACATAACCTTGACATACTGTTACTAAATGAACAATAATTTAACACACTGATAATTCATAACATCAATAATTTGCCTGTTCAGAAAAAAAATGTCTAATGTGATAATGGTTGATTTTAAAAGGCCGACGGTCAAGTCTCACACAACACATGACATGACAAAATACATGTAAAACTTAAAAACATTTTTACAGGTCTATTGGTGTTGGTAATTATGGAAACCATCACTCACAGTGACTTAAATCACACAGTCACTTAAATGTATATATATATATATATGTGTGTGTATTTATGTACACACACACACACACACACACACACTACATCTGGCTTGTGAGTGAAAGCACATTGTCCTTTCTTTCAGTCCTTCAGCACGATTCCACAGTTAAAATAACATTACATGGTTTCTCGTCATCATACAAAAGGCCTCTAATTGCATAACTGTGCAATGATAATTGAACGTGTTCATCTGTTCATTCTATTTTAATCCACTGCGAAGGGCCGGGGATGCAGCAGCAGTAACAGTGGAACTGCGTGCCTCTGCTCCAGGTGGTTCTATCTTTAATTGTACACAAGATAATACACAATAACTAATATCTTGTTATGACATTTCCAAAGTAATTGTTAACTCCGCAGCTCCCTATTCTTCCTAATTTAATTAGAGCAAAAAATACAAAAAACAAGCCCAGTTAAAGCACCACAACTGTAATTTAATTAAGACATTTGTCCTAAAATCGTAAATTAGAAACTTCAAAAGTAAAAACTATAAACAATGTTACCATTGGCAGTATCATTTCCTTTGTGTATTCTTTTCAGGTGATCTTTCTGTCGCCTTGTGAGAGTTTGAATCCTCTGGAAAGTCCCTTGGATTTCCTGAAGAGCTTCTAGAACATCCTCGCTAAGAACCAAATAATGAGGCAAGTGTTGAGTAAGCACTTCCACTGTGTGTTTTCATAAAGAGCCTCGCAAACAGAGCCAGAAGTCTCATCACCAAACAAAGAACACTACATGATAGTCTGGTAGCTGTTTTTTTTTTTTTTTGGTAAAAATATTAAGATATCACGAAATACAGCACAACTCTATAATAGTGTGTTTTATTTCATTGCTAATGTATTGCTAGACAGCTAACACCTAAGAACAATTTTGTAAAGATCCAGCCTTTAAGTGTATCTAAACCAGCACAGGCACAATGACTTCTGTAAAACATGCAAAATAAGGCATCTTTAGTATCATGAACATTAACATTAGTGTCATGAAATATGTTTCAGATCTGGATTATTTCAGTGGTATAACAAAAGCACAGCAATGTAATGACATGCATTCAGACAGTTATCATTGTTGCTGGCATTACCATCACACAATGATTCATTGTGCTGTGACTGTTTTCAGAAACGGTCCTCAGTAGTGTTATGAATACAACCAGCAAGGCCATGCGCATAAAGTGTCTTATGGCTGGAGCACAGTTTCTGTGTCAGGGGTGAGTTGTCTTGTGTTGTAAGGCAGCTCAGTAATACTTTCTATTCCAGTTAAGATGAAACAACCAGGCTTTATGAAGTCTGGCAGGCTTTGATTTTCTTTTCTTAAATTTAAAAGCTTCCCAAAAAAAAATCAGCATAATAACAATCTAAATTAATGTGCTTTATGAATATAAGCCCTGGCAACTTATACACAAGAAGTCTGAACCACATACGTCTTCATGCCACCAACTCCTGGCAACGTACGAGGAAGCGTCGTAGCACACTCCATGGGTTCTTTCTTCAGACATTATATGAAAAAAAGATAAGAATAAATGTAAGATCCTAAAAGACAATAAACTCATTTAATGGATACTGATATATCAACAGTGATCTACAGTGATTTACAACCCTCTATTATTGTACTAGTCCCTTGTATAGGCTGCAATGTAATCTATAAACGCATTTCACTGTGACCACCTAAATTTAACATCAAGAAATTTACTTTAAAGGGAGAAAAGAGAATTCTCAGAATGCTACAGTACAATCTAAAGGAAGTGCTTGCAATAACATTATGCTCTAGCGCCCCCTGTTGTTTAAAATATTGACAAGTGTTAAACAATCGAAGAGAATTATCACGGTGGATTCAATTAGAGAAAATTTCTCACTATGGACAGATAGCGCTGAGAAATGATATCAAACTGTGAAGAAAAAGAACTACATCTTTTTCACACATTTCTCACAATTTAACCCTCGACTGAACTGTGGATAAGTGGGAAAGCAGCTCAGGCACAACCATCAGATCTTCTGCCTGCATTCTACTAATAATATCAAAATAAAGAAGGTGGGGGCGGGGGCATATGCTTGGGTAAGCACAGTCCATTCACGAAAATTAGGCTATATTTTCAACACTTTAAACAACAGGACAACAGATAATATTGTGCATGTTCTGTGTGGGGTAATGCATTGCCTCCCAGACAAAAAATTGATTTCTATCTTCAAACAAACCTGCAAAGCAGGGATTCTGAGAGCTCCTGGCAAACACAGAATTCTCGGTTACAGCAACATGACAAACATACACAAATGCAAAAGGGTGACATTCCCATACCGGCAGTAAAAGCTGCTAACTAACGTCACATCATATGAATGCAGCATTTGTGTTTTCAGATTTCAAGGCTGATAAAGATCGCAGGTCTGCAGTCAGTAAGGGGATGTACCTACCAGAACATGGTTAGTCCTGTGGGAAGTAGTGGGGTTGCCAGGCCACTGATTGCTAGGTGACAACCTTTCTATTTCCTGTTTTCGGTGTGTGGCCTCGCAACATTTTACTTCCCCTGGAAGAAAAACAACAGATTTCAATTCAAATACCATCTATTTCACACTAGGCATTAAGTACAATGCTAAATAAAGTCAATTATATAAGCTAAAAAAACCCACTCCTGTTCAGGTGAAATGCTGAAATGCCATGTTACAGTACAAATATAGTTTTGCCTAGCAGTGAAAGACATCAGAATAATATGGCCAATAATAAAGGATTCGTCACATTCTTCTCACTATGTGAACACATTTTACATAAAATAAAAATTCACCTTCTCAAAATGTTTAACAGAGTCCAAAGCTCAAACACACTGCATTTGCAAACCCACCACACAAACTGAAAAAAGACCTTTAATCAAAAAGCCACTTTGTTGTAGTCTTCACACCTAATAAATGTAAACATATGAATTATATGAACACAAATCAAATCAAAACTACTAGATGACAATGTTTGCTTCTTTTTGGCAACCAAATGTACTTTATACATTACATTCACAATAAAACCTCTAAATAATATAATGTACAAAAAGGTTTTTTGTTGTTGTATACTGCTGAATAACTTGGTTATCTCTGCATATTTACATATGTGATACTAATCACTAATCTAGGTTTGAAGAAAGGATGTTTTTTGCCTCACATATGCTAATACATCTTGGGCTCTGAGCTGATATTTGGGATTAAATTACAAAAAAAGGTTTTTTATATTACCCAAAAAAGTTATTAATCTGCACCGTGAGGTCTTTAATTAAAATGGGATCCTCAGGTTGGCATTTTGACTTAACTGACCAAACTGTCAGAATGTAAGACAGTTATATTTGTGTTCTGTAAAGGTTAATAGTTTATTAAGTTTTGTGACAGCGCAGTTACTATTTTTTAATACTTTTTTTTTTACATCGTCTGCAGTTGTTCAGGTTCACATTAACGTTAGAATAAATTAAACTAAACAATACGCTGTGGTTTTGTGTTTGTGTGTGTGTGTGTGTGTGTGTGTGTGTGTGTGCCTTAACCTTTTCTGAACCTCTCCTTGATGAACTCTGGTATTTACCATCACAATGCAATTCCTGTTTTAGCGAATGAGTTCTTTATTAACTTAAATCAGGGGCTGCTGATAGAATTGAATAAATCCATACAAGGGTTGGAGTGCAACAAGTAGTCAGGAACTCATTCTGTATCCTTTTAACTGTATACTTCTAACCAACACCACTGTATTTGTCTCTCTCTAAAAAACTAAAGACAAGTACAGGAGAAAATAGTTTTATTCCTTTTTTTCAACTGTCATTTTGACACAATGTAAGTAAATGTAAGTAAAAAGTAGGCGAGAGTTTGTATGATAGAAACAAAGTGTGTGTGTGTGTGTGTGTGTGTCCGTCCGTGTGTGTGTGTGTAGATGGTTAAAGTGTTACGTTTAAGTTAGTACTAACTTTCATGTTTACTGTCTCTAGCAGTCGTAGAGAGTAATCATAACACTAAATTTGTTTTGTAGTAACAAAAACTACAGTGCAGGAAATGTCATCGTTTGCCGTTCTGATTATTTAGGCACGGTTTTCGGACACTTGTATAAATAGCTGAAACTATCAAATAAAAATGTGCTGCAGGACTAACACATTACTAACATAAGACTAAGCCTTCCAATAAGCCTTTCAATAAAATAAAAATATAAGGTTGGACTAGCTCAGTAATTTGCCACTAAACCCCCCCCCCCCAATTTAATTTTTAAGGTATAAGGACATTAGTGGTGGCTATTTGTTATTATCACAATCACTGTAGAGTATACTGGGTTATAGTATAAATAATAAACAACTGGGCGAGTATCTGACTAACCTGATCTGTACTTCTCTGTTGAACTCAACTGTGCTTTCAGCTCTGAAATCAGCCTCTCTTGGTCTTCTATCTTCCTCTCCAACTGTTGAGTATACCGTTCAAAGTGCTCTGTCTAAACACACATAAACAAGCACGTACACACAGGTCCTGACTGTATTAGGCTTGTTAACAATAATTAGAACAAAAGAAAAGGAGGTATACTATGAACATTAAGCTGTAATGAACCTTCTGCTGTAGTTCCTTTTTGGCATTTTCTTTCTCAATCGAAATATTGCGATAGGCTTCGAAGGCTTTGTTCAGCTGTTCACTCATGTCTCGTTCCATGCCTCAGCCTTCAATAACATCACGGACAGAGCTGTCATGAGTCCTGTGGCCACAAAAGACACACTCTAACAAAATACACTGACATGTCAAGGGCAGACAAGTGCGTGAAGAAAAAAAAAGCTGAGCCATGACAGCACTTAACACCACTTAACACTTGCAATTAACACTACAAGGTAAAGAAAAGGTGTATTGTTTATGACAGACGTGTCACTTTTCTGTCTGGAGGTCTCTAGAGTAGTACACATGGATATTTATTACATTAAGACCGGCTTGTTTATTTGATCCTCAAAATTTCTGGTGAGTTGAAATGTGAAAACCCTATATCAAAATAGTAGGCTTTAAAAAATACAGAAATGTTTACAGAAACCACATTAGTCTGAATAAAGGTCAATGACAAAAAATCCACTGAAAAGAGCACTAGGATTAAATGTGCAGAAACAAACGCCACGATTGATCACCAGTGTCTCTCTACATTTGACCTCAATAGTTTCATTTATGACATCCAGTAGAATATTCTAGTTAAAATTGTACCTGACCTAAAACTGTATGTATGTGGTTTTCCACAAATAAAGTTGTTGGAAGTTGACGAAGTTGAGTAAAACAAGCTAAAAAGAAGAGTTGCTTTAAGAAGACGATCCAAATATAAGAAGCTAAGTCCTGAATCGCCAAGATTGTGAAACGTCTAACATAAAATGAGATAGTTCCCTTTTTAAACGAATGTACGTCGATATATCTGATTTTTCAGACAGTCTGTAAACTATGGGATGTTGAAGACAGAAAAGGGACAGTAATGGAATAAAACGGCTCGATAAAAAAAACTTTATCCTTTTGTCTAAATGTTAGAGTACAACAACGAAGGTAAAGTAGATAAAGTAACCTCGGATAATTATTATTATTTTAGTTCAAAAACAGAATTATCCTCGGTATCTTAGTAACCATGATTAACAACACCTTAACTACAACCAGCAACCAGTTTAGCTAGCAAGAGTGGCTAACTGCCTGTGAATGGAGCCTTACCTTCACTCGTAAAGTGCCAAAAACCTACATTTATCTACCGCTCTGATATTGCCGAGCTCTCCTGCTGTCGCCCTAGTCTACAACTTTATTTTCTACATTTAAAAAGCAGGGGAGGAAATGAACTGTTTCGCACAAATGGACGTTTGACATGTTTTACAATGAGCTGGGAACTTCCCTCGGGGAATCCCCACTGCCCTGCAGCTTCCGCCTGCCGCCTCTCATCCAATCAGCAGCGCTGTGGCTCCTCGTCCTGGATGCCTGTGTGTGTGTGTGTGTGTGTGTGTGTGTGTGTGTGCGTGTGTGTGTGTGTGTGTGTGTGTGTGTGCGTGCGTGTGTGTGTGTGTGTGTGTGTGTGTGTGTGTGTGTGTGCGTGTGTGTGTGTGTGTGTGTGTGTGTGTGTGTGTGTG
>JBBPDH010000002.1:14440551-14450637 GCA_037974565.1 Clupeocharax schoutedeni | reverse complement strand
TATCTATCTGTCTATCTGTCTATCTATCTGTCTATCTATCTGTCTATCTTTCTTTCTATCTATCTATCTATCTATCTATCTATCTATCTATCTATCTATCTATCTATCTAGTACTTTATATATATATATATAGTGCTTACTTATGTGTAAGTTCATATGCACACCTGTGAAAATAAAATAATATTTACTTTGATTGTACTGAATAAATGTAAATAGTGCTATTTAATGTTCCATGTGGAAGTCCAGTATTACTTGTATTTCTATCAGAAACCTGGTATATATGAACTGTGTGTGTCAGAGAGAAATAGTGAGTCCCAATTAATATGTGAATATATTAATTGGTCAAATTGCTTCAGTCTCTGTTACAAAATTCTGTTTTCTGCGGGTGTGCTCTGTGGACCAGTCTGACCAATAGGTTTGCACATGACAAAGGTCACTAAACTGATGGACAGGACAAACACCTCAGAGAATCAAAGCTTTGCAAAATGCCATGACAACACAATGCATGTGTCAGCACAACAGAAAGCCCCTGACCTTTGAGCCCAGCATTTTATATATAATTATTTGTGATTTACTTTACAACATACTGAAAAATTAGATAAATGAAACATTTTCACAATAATCAGGCATTTTATTTTATACTAGCATGTTTATACATTATTTTCTTTCCTTTATTATAAAAAAAATTGTGCTTATGTAACTGCTATACAACCATATTCAGCTCTCTGCACAAAAATCAAAATTCTTTTTTGTAGGGATTTTAATAGTGATGCACCGAATGAGTGAATCTGGAACATGATGTAACTGGGCTGTTCACATAAATCCTTCATCTGAAAGTAGCACTTCACAGCTGCACTGACTGGGAGCCAGTTTCAGCATTACTTTTATAATATACTTTTTTAATATACTTTTTTATATTCATACTTCAAAAATAGTAAGGCCAGTCCTGAATGTCTTACTCTTAATGCAGGATTCATGTAGCACGTGCTATTATTTTTGTATTTGATTATGTTCCCTCTTGACATGTGTTATAACTGTTAAAAAGAAATACTTGTTTTTCTACACTTATGAATATTATTCACTACCTGTCAAAGGGGTTTTACCACTTATATACTGATTTCAATGGGAAGCATTGGGAAGTTGCCTAGTGAAGAACCATACAAGAAAATATGACAAAACATTTAAAAAAAAACATGCAACAGTACATGTCTGGCATCTTATTAACTGGTTGTTAGAGTGTCAAATTCTAGACTGTACTTTAACTTTAAATGCACTCTTTAACTGTTTCATACCAAATAAAACCTCAGAAGCGGCATGTAGATTGACTGGTCATTTTGGATAGTTAAATATCGGCCACCCCTCCTGTCACCACAACTGAGTCTGTACGTTTTTTCAGTGAACCGTTTCCTACTGAAACATTCTTGCATCTTGTTGATAGATTTTGGAAAATTGGTGGAATTCTCCTTTAAATACTAAGCTCTTAACAAAGTGGCACCTCACTCTGTTAAACTCTGTCAATATTCACAAAGTAGGTCCCAGGGGTCACCAGAATTGGTTATCTTTTGTTGCTATTAAAACATCTAATAGCAAAGACACAAAAGAGAAAACAGTTTAGCTAAAAGTGCTGCACTAGAAGGATGGAGGAAAGAACAGTTCTTGTCTGTGTGTATTTCATATTGACCTCGATATTGGATGATTTTGGGTGATAAATGAGTGTGTCACATGGCTCCATCTGGAAGTAGGGAAGAGACTGAAGCAGCAGCAGCAGGTAATGGATAGGGGGAACAGCGGCTCTGAAAGGAGAGGTCACCTGGAACAACACCTCCCTTTTAGTGCTTAGTCATACAGTGTCTCAATCCATAATTACCCTTAGCTTTTAAACCCTTGTTTTTAAACAACGCCAAGACAAGGAATCACGCGTTTCATATACAATTATTATCAAGTTCATTATCATTTCCAATAATTTGAACATACTGCTTAAACCACTCCCCACTTTACCTTGTCCATAGGATGCATTTATATGATCATTTAGTTTGGTTTCTACAAAGATAGTAAATGAGAGATCATCGGAACAGATCAGGTGAATGCAACTCTTTCAAATCTTCATTTTAACACATTGTTGGTTCTGTATTAAAATGGCTATATGTAATAAACCTGGTCTTGATCTTAGTGTCATACAACAAAAAGAAATATTTCCCCTTTGGTCTTAAACAAAGACACACGTGGGTTTTGAAAATAAATAAACAAACTAATGAAAAGCAATTCACAAAGTCAGGATTTTACATGGTCTGTTGTAGGTTAGCCCTGTTTTTTTCTTTTTCTTTTTGTCTTACAAATATAAAAATAAATAACATAGAAAAACATGCAGACACACACACATGACTGCGGTGCCATTAACCCCTGATTTTGTAGTATTAAAGTTTTTTTCTGTTTTTAACTTTAAATCTAATCTATGGGACCGTGTTCAAAATGCTAGCAGGGTGAGGAGGTCTATTTCTGAAGAGAACGTCAGACCACCTTGCAAGAGCGCTAAGCTGAAGAGCTAAGGTGTACAGGTGTAGGTCGAAACCAAGAGGCAGATGTACTGGGGTTGTGCCATTCAGAGCCCTGCATGCGAAACCAAAGCCCCTATCTGATTATGGTTCATGTGGAGACAGTGAGGTGGTCTTAGTGGCGGAGTCACGTGGGAGATTTTCGGGACGTTCTGAACGCGGTATGGAAAAGAAATGGTCCATGAGGTAAGATAAAAAGCAGAACCAACTGATAAGTCCAAACGTGTTGAAATAAGCATCTGATATATCACAATGTCAAAGGAGAATGGGAAGCGAGGGCACCGTTCTCCGTGGCTGTGGGCAGATATTTGCCTTTATTTTGCATATAAACGCCACCACAATGACTCATTTAAGCATCAGACTCGTACACTGTAAAAAGTGAAAATGCGAAAAGTTCATTTGAAGTGTTTTTGAGGTTTTGTATCACTCTCATCATCTCGATATATTTGCCGCACTCTCTCGTTTATAAACTTCGTTTATTTGTATTTATTGTTAGTGTTAGTCACTCATAGGCTACCGATGACACAATATATTAAATAGGTTGTGGGTCTTATTCCCTGGTGGTCATGACAGCGTTGTGAGACGAAAACCTCTTGCTGTTCTCCTCTGCAGCTCCTCCGCCCACAACTCTCTGTGTGTGTGTGTGTGTGTGTGTGTGTGTGTGTGTGTGTGTGTGTACCCAGGAGTGCTCTCAGTTGGCTCGCTTCAGTCTCGTGCAGAGCCGCTGTGATCTCCGCTTCGTGTCTGCACCTCTATCTTCATGGGCAGGGTGTGGAGGCACATGTACCCCCAGTACTCCTATTACTACCCCCCGTACCTGCAAGGCAAGGTATAGTAGAACACGTTTGTCTTCTGCTCAACACTGCTATCGCTAAAGCTGGGTTGCGTTTCACATAAAGCTTTCCTGCTCCGAAGGCTGCAGGCGATGATTACTTTGATAAGTTTGTGCTTTTGGGTGGGTTTTGGTGGAGGGGTTTCGGGGGAGGCATAATTGCTCCCCCATTTTTTCTTTTTTTTTCCACAACCGCGGTCGCCTGCTGTTCTCATTGCAATTGAAATTCGTCTTTTTCTGTTTTTGTTTCGCATGTTTTCCCCTTTTGTCCTCCACTTTGTGTGGTTCTGGTGTTGTGATGAGGTCTGCTGTGTCCTGGGCTTTGTCCTGCTCCGGGCTGTGGCTCTGAATTCCAATGCCATTACACAGCCTCTCTGCCAGCTGGCGAGCTGAGAGACGGGGTTACTCGTTTCCCCACTCTGAATGCTGGCTAGAATGAGCACTGTGTTGGAAACCCACGTAGGATGGCACGTAGCCTGTATACACAACACTTCAGGACCATGTCTCACTGTTAAGAGACTGGCAGCAGATTAGACCAGAACTGTTTTCTGCTTCATTCCTCATTTGTCCCAGAATAAATTAAGTCAATGCCATTCGTGGCTGAGTTAACATCTGGCCAGATGTGCTGGGTCTGATTTATTATTGCTGGAATAAACAGGCTGCTTGTGAAACTTGCAAACGAGATCAATGTCTCAGATGATTCATGCACAGATGAGGGCTTCAAGCCCACATAGACTGTGGATGTATCTTCTGAAGAGAAAGGCAATAATGTGGTCCAGCACACACAGACCGTCCCGGATGAGATCAATACTGGGACGTTTCTTGGGTGGAGCTGATCCGTTGTCTGATGACATGATACATATTTTAGCCCCACTTTCGTTTGATGCAGTGTCATCTCAGCCGAGCCTGCCTGCCTGCCACTGATCTTCAAAACAAGCGTGTGTGTGGCACTGTGTTCTCCTAGCATTAGGAATTTTAAAGATCCAAATTCATGCCAAAAATAAAATGAGTCTAGTCTTTAGCGACTCTTTAGAGTACGCTCACATGTCCCATCGCTCACATGGCTCATCATCCTATTTCAATTATTAATTGGGCCAAAGAGTGGGCCATTACGCTGTTATTCAGCTCATCTGGGTTTGATTCATTATGCTTTAATAAACCATAAATGTATGATTAAGCTTTAAGCTGAGGACTATTGACCATTAATATAAAATTCAGTGGTTTTCTGTCACATGTAGGAGGCCACAAGCATTCTTCTGTACATACAGGGCCTCTTGTAGCTCAGTATGGGACACAGGACTGCAGTTAGAAGAGCTGGTTAATGTTGGGGAAGAAGGATGTTTTACAGCATGTTAACTTTTTGTGGAGCAGGCCATATATACAGACAGAGCATATGCCTCCAGTCTTTTGCTTTTGACTATACAAAGGCGACCCAGTCCATAAACTACTGCAATCTGCTGCAATCGAGTGACATTAATAAATTATTGCTATTTTAGTCCAATCTTTGCTATCAGACCATGTGACCATCTCATATGTGAGCATAAAAGCAGTTGTCTTTTGATAATTAGACTGCTGTTTAGCTTGCTCCAGAGTCTCTTTAGTTCAGTTGCTATTTTTGTGTGCTATTTTGGGTGAGGGCCCTCTTAAATGACTGTTATGGGACATGTTCAGATGCTTTCCGAAGATAAGGACGGACGGGGAGACGAGGAATGAATAGAAGATTTTTTTCTAATCCCTGTCAAGCCTGTGCGACAGTGAGCTTTGATCTTGAGCTGAATGTCTGCGAGACACAACGTATTGACAGTACATGGTAACAGGGAGGAGCTGCACTGTTAAAAACCTTCACAAACACTTAAGGCACTATTAGCATTGAGACTGAGCTCTGGCAGCTCTATACATGAACATGAGGATCCAAATATATACAATAACCAAATATAGAACCGGTGATGTAATATTTGTAAGTGGGGTTTGAAAGCAGGTTCTTATAAATACTTTTTCATCAAAGCATCTTTAAATGGTCTTTTTTTTTGGGCTTGGATGGACTTAACATTGTAAGATTGAATGTTAAGATGTATTTGATGTACTAATCATATCTAGATTAGGTTCATCATAATTATTGGACTATAATCAATTGCAAGATTAAAAAACTATTATAATTGATATTCACAATCTAAATGCGTCTGCTAAGCTAATAAGAATATTAAGCGCGTTGTCTGCATCAGGATGTCACTATTGCATGTATGCAATGTAAAATTAAATGTTTGACATTATTGACTACCTGTTCATAGACAATCCAGCTTGAAAACGGGTATCTGTAATCTTTCATTGCGTACAAGAAAACCAGTGGTTTCAGGATATCTAAAGCCTTGCTTGTGTTTCCTCTTTTATCATTTCACCTGATAGTCAGCCTTTGGTAGATGCATATCTGTAATTCCAATTGCCTAATTGACGTGTATCTGCGGATTTAGACAACGAGAGAGGGTCCATAGAGGGAGAGCTACATATATATGTACAGCATTTTCTGAGACAGATCACATGTTTTTTGGGGAGAATTAGGGGCATTTTTCCCTTTGTGCAGACATTAGAACACAGCGTCCAATTATAATCTCTTTTTCTGATTGACGTAATTAAAAAAACCTCTGTTGAACCAGCTGCTGAGACTTGCTCCACAGGTTGCACCAGGAAACAGGGGAGGGGTGAAGTGGATGACGCAGGGTGGCACACCTGCTCATGCAGACAGGAATCATGACACTTTTTGTCCCGTAGACTTGCACTAAGCATGCACTAAGTTCAACTTTTATATATTTTTTGGAGAAAATGTCTTTTGTTTGTGCTGAATGTAGTCAAGTCTGTCTCTGACCAACTCTCTGAATGTGGTTTGATTGGATCCGAATCTGATTACAATACACAGTGTGTACTAGGTGTGTTCACACCTGACCACACCCGAAAGTGATCTGACCACTGAAAGCACATCAACAACCTCTGTAAGTCTAAATTTAGCAATTAAAACCTGTACATGTCGGGGTGAATCGCTGGGAATTTTGTTGTAAATACAGTTTTACCCATTGGCCTATTGATTAATTAACTATTAATTAGCATAATGAGAAACTAAAGTGTAGATCGAATCAAGATTAACAGCGGATCTCCTTCATACATTAATTTAAGTATTTTTAAAATATTTTGGAATCTTAAAAGGGGAAACGTGTCACCGAATGTAGCAGCTCTTTTTATTTTTACCTTGTCTGCTCTTCTAACAAACATCACACATAACTTTTATTAAATCTCCCAAAAACTTTAAGCAAAAAAAAATTACATTGTATTTATTTAAATTTGCAAAGAACATTTGTTATGAAAAAAAATCTTTATTTTAAAGAAAATTAGATTTTTGTTTGTATTTGCTGTAGAGCTGCCACTATCAAATGTCACTATTATAAAAGTAAACAGGGAAAGTTACTACCTTGTTACATAAAAAAAGTTGTCGTCAACTACAGCTCTAATTTTGTGTTATCTGGGGAAAAATTGGTATCGGCTGATCACACTTACAAAAAAATTGGTAATCAGATTCGGCCAAGAAAATTGCAATCGGTGCATCCCTTAACAGAACGCTAAATGAAATGTTCCATTACAGCGAATCCACTGGTTTGGAAGTGGGTTGGGTTTAATTGCTACAGTAATATTACTGTAAATATTTATCCATCCATCCATCCATTTTCTTGTCCTACACTCAGGATGGGGGCCAAACATTTATATTCATAACAAATTACTACATTAAAAGAAAGAGCAAACCCACATACTGAACAACACCAGTTTCTCAATATCGCCATAAACGAATGTTGTGCTACTACAGCTGTGTTACTGCTGTTCTGAGGCCTAAACATCGCCGCCCTGATGAACTGTGTCCAAATGCCCCGCTGTGGAGCAGGAAAACCAGCACAACTCCTGCATTTAATTTACAGTTTGGAGCCATCTCATGTTATCCAAGGAAAATATCTAGTTCGTTGGTGGGCTGGCTATGTCAGCACAGGCCTTTGAGGAGCCAGGCTTGAGCACATTAGCTGCCATTGGAAGTTACACGCCAAGCGCGCTCACAAAGGCATTAGGCCAAGCCTGAAAAAGGCCTATACAATGTTTACAATAAAGTTTGAAGAGTTGCCTGGCAGCAGAATGTACACAATTAAAGCACGGTGTGGTCGCGCTCATTATCTGTGCTGTGGGCTGAAAGAGCGCCCATTGTGTTCATATGATTCTCATTCTGGGAACTTTTTTAACAAGAGCAAAACGAGGGTCCCGCGCTCAATGGTGCCTGCAGCACTGCTGCTCTACTCTGCCAAGAGCTTCTTTCACCAGCACAGGGAAAACACTCCAACAGCCTATCAGTGCAGTGACACTGTCAATGAGACGCACACAGTCAGGTCAGCCTGTAATAGCCCTGCCTTTGTTGATCTGTGTAAACATGTCATTAAATTAATACATGATGAAATAAAGGGGAGTTGTGTAATTGTTGAGTTGCTTGTGCCCAGTGGCCAGCATTCGATTGCTAAAGGAATTGCATTGCAAATGGTGAATGTGGCCCGGGATTTTCAAGTGTTTATTACTTTATTGCTCTTTGTACAAGATGAATATTTTATTCATGCTCAAATGAAGAGTGATAAGCTCTCAAACAGAAATGGAGCCAGCGATGGAATGGCTAGAGCAGTGAGTGCCGGAAATAATGGAACTGACATGTCAGTGTCATTCGCTTTGCCTCAGGCAATATACAGGTTCATTTTTATTTAATAACGGCAGCATGCCTGCGTTATTCATGCATTCGTTTTCAGGTTTAATACTATGAAATTAGACTTTTCAGCACAGAATGTAATACTTTGATTGAAGATGTGTACTGAAATATATGTAAATATTATGCACATGCTGTGGCAGAAATCTTTGAAATGTAACATTTTGATTTAATAAAACAAATAATGCTTACAAAATAATTACAATGAGCAAGAATAGGCGCTGACTGCCACAACTAACACAACTGTTTGTTGATTAGAAATTAACTTGATATATTGTATCACCTGTCATGTGTATGGTCAGAGTCCTGGTGAATAGGTGCTGCTGTGTTAAAGGGGTCACATGCAATGGTGTGTGTGTGCGCGCGTGCACTCAGTGCGGGGGTTCAACAGACTGTCTCCCCTCACTGTAACGAGCTAAACTCAGCTCAGCTGCCTCTCTCATTAGCCCTCATCATGTGCCTGTCTGCTGTCTGGCTTTGGAGAACCAGCAGTGAGGTAGACAAATGGCTATCTTCTTCATGCCATGTAGTTCAGGACAACAATAATAAATAAACAGAAACAAGGGCGTAATTGTTGCCTGTATTCTCTTAAACCCTTTAAACATATAATAGTGCAATTAATATCTCTGTAACGGTATATGTGTAGAAAGGGCACATCTCAAATAGCTTTATTTACAGAACATCATTGTACCGTATTGCATAACAGTCAGATTTTAAACTGCTTTGACCCTATACACCCTGTTCGGCTCAAGGTTTTTCATTTAATTTTTCATAAGAAAAAGTTGTATGAAGACTGTACTCCCCTTTCCTGTGGGAAGGTGAATGTAATGGCCCTTTAAAACTCATTTAAGGTACAGAATTGGACCTTGCTGTGCCTTTGATGGTACACATATATTGTTTGTACCCTGGAGAACTTAAATATACCTGAACAATACCCTTTTAATAACAGTGTATATGTATACGCGTCCTATGTTCAGTTTAAATCGTTTGTGCATACGTAATCTTTGCAATGGTATGATATAGTTTGTGTATGCATGCGTCATCTTCATCTATGTCCCATGCATGCCACTTTAATTTGAGTCGTTCCTTTTTATGTTTGAAAATAAAGTAGAATTTTCTATTAAAATTCTGCAAGTCTGCAAGTTACATCCTGAATTAACTGTTTCTCATTCAAGCCAGATGGCATGTGAGTTGCCCGGTCTATTTAAGAGTAGTGGAAACACTGGTATATGTATGCATGCGTTATCCTTACAAGTTATCCTGAAAAGGTACTAATATACCCTTTACCTAAGGGAACTGTAAGGACCATGCTATGTCTATTAGGGTGTACTCACACTAGGCAAGGTTGCTGTGAACCGGGCCAGAGTACGAATGTCCCCACTCCCCCTCTGGCCCACACTCACATTAGATTTCAGCATTCGTGCCGGACAACGCTTACATCATTATGGTGCAACGGTTTCAGGATAAACAGGAAGAGCGGCGCTCTCTCGCTGAACGCAGAAGAGTCCATCGCTCCGGTGACTTCGTTGATAGTAATTTTGAGTTGTTTGGTCCATGGTGGTCCACAGCCCCCTCACAGCCTGTTGCTAAACAGGTCTGCCGCTTTTTTGGCACAAAAAATAGCTTTGAAGCATCACAAAAACGTGACGTTACGTGTCCTGATCCGTGCTCCAGCGCGGTTAAAGCTCACACTACATGCGAACTGCGCCGTCCAACTGAACCGTGCTCTGGCTCACCTCTTCCCAGCGGGCCAGGGATGGCTAAACGAACCGCGCCCGGGCACAGAGCACTCACACTAGTCAAACCAACCGCGCCTGGACACAGAGCACTCACACTAGTCACACCAACCATGCCCGGACACAGAGCACTCACACTAGTCAAACCAACCGTGCCCGGACACAGAGCACTCACACTAGTCAAACCAACCG
>JBBPDH010000002.1:14380944-14392210 GCA_037974565.1 Clupeocharax schoutedeni | reverse complement strand
AACATTGTGCTTCGGTCAAAAACTACAAGGTGTTTTGTTCCTCAGGAGAATAGTCCACAGCCTCAGGTGGAGTCCTCTGGTGATCATTCTCCCTACACCTACCAACAAACCAAGTGATGAAGAGGTACAGCTTACAGTTCAGACAAATATTCCCTCAGTTGTAATAAAACATCAGACATCCTACTCTGCAGCATTTACTGTTGGATTACGGAAGATCCTCCCAGCTCTGACTCTAATCCAGTAACCCCGAGTTTTGGACTGAATTGGCCCGTATTTCAGGGAAGAACTCAGAGTGAAGAAAGACGATGCTGTGCAGTAACAAAGTGTTTATTTCATTTGTCCTGTTACGTTTCATTTTGTGTTAAAATGATTATCTGTTCATCTTTTCAGTGATTAATCTTATCTGTTGTTGTGTTTGGTCAGGTCCCTCAGCGCTCAGGAGACCGTGAGGGGAATCTGCTTCAACAATCATGCTTCCTCTAGTGGACGAAGCTCGACTGTTTGATCGGCGTTTGCACAGGTTTTACGATGAGTTTCCTCTGTTTTTAATACAACTCTCCAGACTATTTTTGGTATAAGTTCTAAAAGGTGCAAATAAAAGATTAACTTCATCAAAGGATGCTAGCTATCGAAGAAAATGGAAAAAAAAAAAAAAAACGTTTTATTTTAATAGGAAGAACGTTTATTTTTACCAAGGAATGGTCACGTGGATTCAAGAACTCGATTGTTCGTGTGACTAGGCATGCATGGTAGCAGAGGTGTCCATTGTTAATATTTTTTATGATTTCAGATTTGTGTGTGTGTGTTTTTTTTCCTTTCATTTTATTCTTTGTACTGAGCGGATTTTGTTGTTTGAAGAGATTTATTGGTTGGACATCCTGAGAAAGATGTTTTTTTGTGCTTGCAGTGTGAGTGTTGCTATGGTGAAGTGTTACATGTTTCCTCTTGTACAGTGTGTTTTGTCTTATTGATCCAGAATGATATTCTCTCTCTTTCTCTCTCTCTCTCTCTCTCTCTCTCTCTCTCTCTTTCTTTCTCTCTCTTTCTTTCTCTCATTCTCTCTCTCTCATTCTCTCTTTCTCTCTGTCTCATGCAGTTTGCCTTAAATTTTTTCCATACAGCTGTACAGGTAGCCTCTAGCCGAGGCCAAACTGTTAAAAATCAGCTACAGCCTTGTAAATCAGCTGAATAGGGCTTTTCTTAGGAACTAGCTAATGAATTTCGCTTTGCCTAGTTTAGGTGTTTTTGCTTTTTACTGATCTTCATGAAGCTTTTAGAATAGAAAATGTGTTGAGTGATAAAAGGTGATTGAGTTTAAATAAGGTGTAATGTTTTTGTAATCGGAGAGAGCAAGTCTCCGGTTGTTGGAATGTGGTAGAAATTTTGCTGAATGAACACGTTTTTAAATTGCCTTTTAGTAAAAAAATATGCTGTTGTAGTTTAGCTGAACGTGAACATGTGGGTGGGGAAAGTGGGTTTTGTTTATTCCTCTTTTTTTTTTTTTTTTTTTTTGAAGGGACGGGGAGGATAACTGTCTTTTTTATTTTAGTATTTCTTTCAGTTTTGATGCAGACAGATGTGCTTTTGTGATTATGTACAGATGAATAAGCCTTCCACGGGCAACTTTCAGCAAGGGTTCGGTGGAGGTTTCCAGAGGAGATTGATTTTCTGTAGATTTTAGTTTGTCTAGCTCTTCTAGGAAGCAAACAGAACTCGGCACTTTCAATCAAAGTTTACTTCACCAAAGACAGTGAGCTAGCAAACAGAGCAAAGGATATAATGTCATTCTCCCCTGGGCAGGATAAAAAAAATCTAAGACTTTCTACTGGACTAGACTGCAATTTCGAGAATGTGCCTTTTTTGTATATTGCATCCAGCTGTCTTTAGTTGTTGTCAAGGTGTGGACACATGCATGAAGGAAGATTTGGATCCAACAAGTGCCACAAACATCACTACAGAGCACATGAAACTGAAATATGAAACTAGAACACACATAAGGAGAAGTTTGAAACTATGAACTGAGCAGCACAGTGATACTCTGCTTCAGCAAGAAAATGTTTGTTTTATTTTTCAAATCACAACATGCTTTAATTTTGGCTTTATTGGGTTGTCTTCCACAAGACTGTCTTTTTGAACTGGTGGTCCTGTTGACCAATTATCTACCTCAGAGTTGCGTTCTCCTCTGTTTTGATTGGCCGGGCTAGCAGGTTCAGCCCGCCCCTCCAGACCAAACGGCTAGCTCTGGAGCTGCCCGCATATACACTTGTTTCATTTTCAGGTTGTTATGAGATGCTTTTTGAATTATTTTTTGGGGGGAGGGGCTTTTTTTGTTTTGTTTTGGGTTTTTTTTTTTGTTTTCTTCAAACTAAATTTTTTATGACGTTATAATGAGGATAGATGTGCGTTGAACGTGATTTAGTCTTGTCTAGACATTCAGTTTCATAGTTTCAAAAGCAAAACACTGCTGCTTAATCACAGGATGTTCCGGTAGACAACAAAGTCCATTGAAAAGAAAAGGAAAGAAGGAGAAGAAATAAAGAAAAACAAAATCAAAACTGAAAGTTGTGGTATTTCTAGGATCTGTGTTCCTGAGACATCGCCGCTGTTCAGTCCCAGTCCAGACTTTGAGCAGCACAGACCTCACTGCCCTGCTCTTGTGTGTGTGTGTGTGTGTGTGTGTGTGAGAGAGAGAGAGAGAGAGAGAGAGAGACTGAGGAATGCAGGAGCATGAGTCTTGTGTGGGCAAGCTGCGAGTAACACCTGAACCAAGTGCCAATGTATAGCTGGATGAAAGAGTGGGAGACATACAGGAAGAGTCGCTCATGAACGTGAAACATCATACTAGACAGCCATTAAGTTATGACAAAAAGTAATAATTTATGAACAGAGACGTTTTGTACAGACTGTTTGAAGAAAAAAAAAGTTTTTCATAGAGAAATCTATATGAGAGTTATTTTTATTTTATTTTATTTTTGTTTGTTTGTTTTTACATGTGCCACAAACTTGCCTGTGGTAACTTGTCTGGTTAAAGAGAGACCTTCCTCTGTAATTTTCTTTTTCTTTTTTTTTTTTTTTGTGTGGTGTTTGTCAAAGCCAAAAAACTTATTTTCATTAGATTGTTCCTTAGCTTCATTTCTGTTTGTTTCTTTGAATTTTTTTTAATAAAAGCCTAAATTTAGTAGACTTTCCATCTTTATTTCCAGCTAATGCAAATAAAAGGGGAAAAACTGTTCTCATCTTATGGGGCCCACTGATTTAAAAGGGAATATCCTGGTGATGTTTGGGATTGAGACAGCCCAGTGATGCACAATCCATTCTTTCGAAATCTAATGCCTCCCACTCAAACCACTAGGGGGCAGAGTTGTTGTGACAACTAATTCGCCTTAGAAGTTTTCTCCCAGAGTTTTCCAGCCTCGTTCCTTCGGCCCCTCTGCGCTTCCTCACTGATAATGCTACATCTTTTTCCGACCATTTGCAACTCAGTACAGATGGTGTAACAAGACTCTTAAGTGCCAAAAAACGGATGAAGTAAAGAGTGGTGGACACACCACAGTGTGAAATTCTTTCTCTGCCTTTAACCCGTACACCAAGTGGAGCAGTGGGCTGTGCGCGGGAAGCGGTGTGTGGGGACGGTGCCTTGCTCAAAGATACTGTGCAAAAGCCTTAGGCACCTACAAAAACAACATTTAACAAACGTTCCCATGATCAGTGTGTTCTTTTTTCACATTAATATGACTAAATATACCAAATAAACCTATCTGGAATAAATGCCAATGCAACTGCACAGTAATGGTGACTGTATGTACAGTATATCTGTGTTCTTTCCGTCAGAAACCTGGTTTAACTCTATCAGAGGAGAAATCTGGAACCGAACCTGGGTTCTCCTCACCAGCTCACATAATTCCAGCTACCTTTATTTATTTATTTATTTATTTATTTATTTAACAAACAAAAATCTTAATACTTTTTACTGCTTTACTGTTTATTTGCAACATTTTTTTGTCGGATGATAACGTTGATAGCAGAAAGACGAATGATCACACCCTGAAACAATATATATTTAAACAATTTGCATAGGTGATTAAAGACTTTTGCACAGTACCGTACCGCAGTGATGACACCAGCAGTGCTAAGAGTTCAAACTCACAACCTTCTGATTGCAGGTGCAACTCCCCATGCCCCAGCTAATATTAATGATCCAAATGGGAGTAGATTAATTACATTTGAGAAACAAATGAAAGCATGATACAAATATAATACTAATCAATCCAACATGTACTTTTACATTTATCTGAGCAAATGGAGCTTCCTGCTATCCACCCCTTGCCACACTGGACATGAGAAGATATTACACACACCATTGACATGAATTGTGTTCTCATCTTTCTTCTACTTTCGGCTGCTCTCGATTAGGGGTCACCCCAGCAGATTTGTGAGAACGGTGTAAAATATATAACCAGTGAAAGGTTCTTACAGATTTATATTTGATGAAAACTGGGGTAAGGCCTATGATCAACAGATGGGCCCAACAAGGATCTGGAGCAATGAAGGACAGCAAAGAGAGAGAGAGTGGTGGCGTCATGCCGCCCTACAGGAGGCCTAGAGGACCAGACGAGGAGTGAGACTCGGACTGCAGCTGTCTGCTCTCAGCCACCTGTGAGCAGTACCAGGCCCAAGTTCACACACTCTCCAAGTTAAAGCTAGAACCCTAAAAGTCTGAAGTTCGATTTTATAAGCTGGGGTTACATCATGGTAATAAAGACTTTCTCACAGTTAGAAATGGTATTATAGAACTTTTAAGTTTGTCTATTTTGGGGCGTACAACTAAACTGTAGGGGGAAAACATGCATAAACATTTTTTTTAGGAATGTCATTCTTTAAATGCATTAACTGTTGTTTTTGTGTCCCTTTTATCCGTTTTTTTCTCTGTTTCCGCCATGAGGCTGATGCTCCTCCTTTGCTTCTTTCCTTTTTAAACTTGTCTCCCAGCCATGGTTCGAATTACTGGGGAGTACTGTACCCCCTGATCAAGAGCCAGGCCCCCCCCCCCCCCAACAAGACAAAAGTTTGCAGTTTGTGGGGGGGTTCTTAACAGTGTGACGAAGGCAGTACCCCCAATTATTGAGGGGTAAATTTCACTCTGCCCCAGCGTCTTGGAAAGTCTGAGGAGAAATCTTGTTTGAAGTGGCTTTGAGTGGTTTGATTGGACCAGCCTAACACAGTTGTAAATCTAAATACAGTGCAGCCACACTCATCCGCGGTCTGCGCATCTGACTCATGTGCGCTGCGCTGCCTGCTGGGACCATCGTGAGAATAAGAAGGCCACCCAACTTGCACAACACAAAAATAAAGAAGTCCCTGTTCCTCACAAAGTCAACAACAGCTGATAAATAAACAGAGAAGAGTGTCTGGCCGGTGTGCTCTGTCTGTGAGTGACTGAGAGGTGAGTCAGAAATTCTGGAACGGTCAGATCCCGTACATCTGATACCAAGAGTACTCTCACATCCACAGCACCTTCAGCTTCTGACTCCATATGTCCTGAATTACACCATGTAATATGTTACCCAACCCAATATGTTGGGCAGCGATGCACTCGTAAAGCTTCTTAGCCTGAAAGCTGAGCGTTTATATTGAATTCTCAATTAAGCCAGCATTAAAGGCCCTCTCCCTTTCTTTTAAGCTGTGAATGTTGTCGGGCACTTTGGCACTAAGCCGGAATGTCTGGGCTGAGGAAAAGACGCCCAGCCTTTTGTTGCTGAGAGAGACGAAGTCTGTTTGTGTGGAACAGTGGGGTACCCTCACACCCCACAGTGTGTTCGTGTGTGACACACACCACGGGGTGTGAGTTGAGCGCCTTCTTCTCGCCTCCAGTGTGCAGTCTCTCAGCCTCGCGCTTTCTCTCACTCCCTCATGGCTTTCTCACTCTTCTGCACTCGAAGGCTGCTGTTACACAAGAATTCAAGCACACTAAAACACACAAGTTAACAGGAGTCTCAGCGACTCCTGTTGAGGAGGATGTGACTACGAAATAAGTAAACAGGCTCCCGCACAGCAATGGATACAGTTAATCACCGTCGTGTGTTTACATAAGCCGTTTCTAACTACGGACAAGTCCTTGTAAATAAGGCAAGAAGTTTTCTGTCTTTTCCTTTTTTATGACTTGACTCACATCCAGAACCACCAAGGCCTCAAACGCCCCTCCTCTGCTCTCGAATGAAGGGACTAAAGGCTCCATCTAGAGGCTTCTTGACGAAAGAGTGTGTAGCCTATCTATGCTGAGCTATGAGAGCCCACCTTGAGGTTATTTTCTTACACACAGCTTCAAATCATCATTCTCCACATCAGTGACTTTCAGTCCGTGTAAATGGCATCTGACCCACATTATCGAGGAATAAGGGATTTAAAGCACGCCGCTCAGTTTCATTGCACAGTGAAATGCAATTTCTTCTGTACAGATGACAAAAGCTTCGAATCTTGAATCTTTGAATCTTAACAAGCCAGGGGAGCTAGAACTAGGTAAGTACTTTTGTGCGATTTAACTTAACTGTTTCACCTGTAAATTGACTGAATGTTACAAAATGTTACTCTCAGCCCCTCGTCACCATCTGCTATTGTTTCTTGTTACAACTGTGTATTTATGTTGCACTATCGTTTATTGTTTATTTACTATATTTTATGACATTTCTGTAGTCTTATTTTATCCTTCTGTTACACTGAACAAAATAATTTCCTTTGGGATAATAAAGTTCTTTCTTATTTTATCTTATTAGAAGTAGTAGTATTGTGTTTATGCTACTGTTCAAACATTCGTTTAGTGACAGGTCTGTTAATTATAAGACAGAATTTAGTCCGTCTTGGAAATTCTCAGTCCCACTGACACATAGTCCATTGTCCAGTGTTTCTCAAGTCTGCACGCACTACACATTCTAGTAGTGTTTAGCGGGGTGTTTTGGAGTAAGGGCCGCTACAAGGATCCATAAGCTGGACTGACACACACTCGTGCGAGTGTGAACATGTTCTGATTGTGAAACGCCTCTGCTCAAAGTTCACGTTCTCAGCCATGAGATCTGCGCGGGATACTTTTTTTTCCCCACCCGTTTTAAGGCGGATCGTAGCTGTAGGATGAATTATTAGCCAATCAAAGTGGAAGGTTGAAGCACTCCTAGCCAATCGTAGCGCGGGGGCGGAATTTGTTGGAATACCGGTGGGGAAAAACACTGCAGTTTGGATTGTACCGCAAACATGGAGTCGAAGGGTTGGCACCTCTGTTCGTTTTTAAGTCTTACGCTTTTCAGATTCTGCCAGCTGGGACAAGCCAGTGGGGGTAAGTAGTAATATCTTTGTTGTACTTTGTTTGTGCGGAAAACACCCTGGTGTTATTGTTTAGAACTTCCTGATTGCGGTAGTTATGGCAGCGTTCAGAAGTTATGGCTGAACTCAAACCCTAAAAAAGAGATTATATAATGTGATGCTAGACCCGTGGTGGGCTTAAGCATGGACAAACATCTATCTTTACTTTTACGTTTGAACGCTGTCATTGCTCTGTTGTTGACGCGAGAAGCTTTAGTTTTGCAAACGTCTTTATTTTCTTAAAGCTGAGTGTAGAGAACTGCGTGGGGACTCGTCACGGGACGCTTTCTGAATATTTCCACATGTTTAGAATGAAAGAGGAAGTGAGGTTATGGCACTGGATATGGCCCATCATCGAAAGCAGTCTGCTGCACGTACACAAAGTATACTATATGGACAAAAATATAGGGACACACCTGTCTTCCAGGGTTTGGGCTTCTAGATCCCATTTTCTTCCAGTAAAGGGTAATCCTGATGCTTCAGCATACCAAGCCATCCTGGACAACACCATGCTTCCGACTTTGTGATGACAGTGTTTTGAGAAGGCCCTTTTCTGTTTGCTGCACGACTGTGCCTCAGTGTACAAAACAATGTCCATAAAGACATGGCTGGATGATTTCGTTGTGGGAGAACTTGACCGGCCCGCACAGAGCCCTGACTACAACCCCATCCAACACCTTTGGGATTAAATGTACCGGAGAGGCCTTCTCATCCAAAATCAGTCCCTGACCTCATAAATGCTCTACATAACGAACGAACACTCCAGACTCTCGTGGGAATCCAAGAAGAGCTGAACTGGATAGCTCATAACAATAAAATATTGCTACAAAATATTAACCGTATCCCAAAACTGTTCACAGATTGCCCTGCTGATGGACGCACATGGGTGCCCTTTGGCCAAAGCTGCTACCACTTTGTCCATGGAGAAGAGGACATTGTTAAAATTTACAGCATTGATAAAGCCAAAGACATGTGCCAGGGCTTTGGTACTGTCTCTGGTTCTTCACTTATCATTTTCAGATTATCCGAGTGTGGGCCCTGGGTTTGAAATACTAACACTTCTCTTAATGTTTTCTAGACCTGTTAACAGTGCAGAGCATTGACGAAAACAGCTTCATTGTTGACTACAGCCTGAATGTTTGGAAAGGTGACATCAACGTCTGGCTGGGAATGTACTATAGTAGTGATGGTAACAACTGATTTCATTGTTTTGTGATTCATGTGTGATGTATGACTAAACATCCACCACCTTGTGGTTGAAAGCATTCAAAACGTCACAACAATGTTTGAATACTGTTGCAGCAGAAGAGCAAATCTTGTACCTATACGAAAAAAAGGTTCTTTTAATACCCTTGATTTCAGAAGAAATGGGTGAAACATAGGTCTGGGCGATTAATCGAAAAGTAATCGAAATCGACATTCAGAACCTATAATCGATCAAATTTTTCCCTTTAAAAACACTACCGCGTGTGGAGACACGTGACCCCGCTCCGTTATGTTACGTTATTCCGCCGACATGTCGAGCACAGAGAGCTTACACTGAGACAACTGAGCGACTTGTCAGTGAACTATGAGGACAAAAAAATAAAAATAAATAAAATAATTGTCCATTAATCGTAATCGAGTTTAAATGTTCAATTAATTGAGATTTTGATTTTAGGCCAAATCTCCTAACCCGAGTGAAACAGCTAAACTACTTGTTGACTAAAGGCGACATCAACGTCTGGCTGGGAGTAGTAGTAATGGTATACTGGATACATTTAAGTCCGAATCAAGTTATCAGACATTTCTTCCTCCCATCAGATTCAGTAATAGCCCAACTATATTTTGATGTTCTACATACTTTATTCACACTGCTGTTTTCATAAATATGAATTGTTTGGGTCTGACGTAAATATGTGTTGTTGCCATTAAGTTCACCTAAAGAAAATTGTTCTAATAATACCAGTGTGACTTCAAGTAGATTACTGGACTTTTTTTTTTCTCCTTTCACATGCAGCTGGAATTTTGTAGTTCGTGTTTAATCTCCTCAGTAGCAGAACCTGTCAGAGTTGCTCTCCAAGCAGTTACAGATCTTTTCCTCATTTAATAGTCACTGGTAGATCCATGTTTCATAAAGAGTAGGTTTAGATTGAGAAGTATAAATGATAAAAATTATTTTCAGCTTTTCATTTCATCAGTAAACTTTCCATAACAAAATGTATGCAAAGAAAAGATCATGTAGGCAATTCATGACCTCACTGAATACCTCCTGCTGTGCTGTGAAGCTAGAGGAAGCTGGATTATTCCCCAGGACCAGGACATCCTGTGCATTTGAGAGAATTATCTAGGAGTTTGGGCAAAAGAAAAGTTTCAAAGAAAATGTAATTTACTTTCAGACAACACTTTTGTGTAGGGCTGGGCGATTTGGCCTAAAATCAAAATCTCGATTAATTGAACGTTTTAACTCTATTACGATTAATGAACGACTATTTTATTTATTTATTTATTTTATCCTCATAGTTCACTGACAAGTCGCTCAGTTGTCTCAGTGTTTAAGCTCTCCGTGCTCGACGTGTCGGTGGAATAACATAACATAACCGAGCGGGGTCACGTGACTCCACACGCGGTAGTGTTTTTAAAGGGACAGTAATCGAAATAATCCACCTGGAAAAATTCGATCGATTATAGGTTCTGAATGTTGATTTCGATTACTTTTCGATTAATCGCCCAGCCCTACTTTGTGGTTAAATCTCAGGCAAAATATATGCACTGCAGAGTGTGTTTGAGTGTTTATTTCATTATTTTGCCTGTTTAATATTTAAAAGGCTTTGTTTGAATAGGTGCTGATGAATTCAAAATGGAATGCAAAGTTAAATGCCCACAGAACAAAAGAGTCAAAGCTAAGAGTGAATCATTTTGAAGCTTGTGATACTCTCTCTTTATCAGTTTCTCTCTCTGATTTGTGTTGTGTCTCTGGGTCTCACTGTTTCCCTTAGATAATGGGTTTAAATGGAATGATGACTCTCCTCTGACCTTTAAGAACTGGGAGGAGGGGGCTATGGAAGATTCAGAAGTGCCGCTGATTGACACGTGTGTGGCACTTCACGTCGCCTCTGGGATGTGGGAGAGTGTCAGTTGCCTTGAGCAGACAGAAAATGGAGTGGTGTGTAAAACAGCCCAAAGTAAGTTACATTTGCTAAACAAATTTAAGACACCCAATAGAGTTACACTGGCTAGTATGAGAATGTGTAAATGTAGGGTTCACAAAACCAATAATAAAATATTGTGCAATCGCATCTAATTTTCCCCCTTGTTTACACAGCAAAAATAAGTTCCTGAAAGTGTGCTTTTTGTTAAAAGCTTTGTAAAAACAGCATAAAAACTTCCTCTGATAATTGTATTTAGAAAGATTGCGAGCCCTAATGTATTGCGTTTGTTTTGCAGAGACAGTAGATCCTGTAAAAAAGAGTAAGTAGAGGCCTTTTTTCTGTGTGATCTACGACTAACCATCCACCTCACAACAGTGTTTGAATATCTGTAATACTGTTACATGAGAACATAGACTGTACCCCCAGCAAAGGGGGAAGCCATTTGAATACTCTTGATTTCAGAAGAAACGTTAAATGGGCAGATGTCTACAAATGGTTATACTAGGGTTGTCACAGAATCCAAAATTTCAGTATTCGGTACCAATACCAGTGAAAATCCACGGTTCTCGGTACTAATTTCGGTACCAAAGCAAAACACAAAAACATGAATTGAACAAGCAGCTATTTTTATTAAAAACAAACAACAATTAAACAAATATGACTGAATAACACACTTATTTATAAACTTAAACATCTGTATAGTGTTCTCAAAAGACTCTGTACTTAATGTTCACTTGATGTTAGATGACACATGGTTGTGTAAATGAATGGTATCTTATTGTAAA
>JBBPDH010000002.1:14359690-14372902 GCA_037974565.1 Clupeocharax schoutedeni | reverse complement strand
TATTTATTTGTGTATATTTGTATATTAGCCATGAATAACTATGATGTACAGTGTCCTGTCTTGCTAAATGACTTGCATGTGGACGGATCTGACACATTAACAGTGTTTGTAATCAGCTCTGTCAGTTCAAGAGCTGCATGGGTTACTTATGTTAGGCAGGAAGGCCGGTGTTTTCAGTCTTGCATAGATAAAAACCATTTCACACGCTTTCTGGATAAACTGTATTGTTTCTCAAGTCTCTCAAAAACAGCAGGCAACACATTTAAAAGAGTTCCTTCAGGTTCTTTAAAGTTTAAAGTCAGAGCAAAACTAGATGTTAAGATATCATTTTGACTCCAGAAATGATAAACAAGGAATACAGCCAAGCGAATGAAGGAACTCAATAAACCCACAAGTGTTATATATAATGTATAATTTATAAGTATATGTTTTAATTCATATATATTCAGGATATAAATTCTGAGAACCTCATACAAAACCACATATGATGTTACTCCCACACTGTTATTGCAACAAAACTGAATCCCAGTTGAACAGTTGTAGTCATACATGTCCATGCTGTCAAAGCAAAGCCTTTGTTTTTGATGTTTAATTTATATTATTCGAAAACATCTGCTGAACAGGAAGATTTGACCATGAACAGATCTATAGAAATGGTTTCAAACAGGTGAAAAAAACCTTTTACATGAACTTAGTTAAAGTCCTGAAAAGGAGAATGACAGTGACGATGTTGGCCTACGCTGTGATCGCTTGCTGCACAACAAAACTCACTGCAGGTTCATTATGATTTAAGCTCTTTTGTCTACTTTATTCTCTCTCTCCCCATTTTTTTTTCTCGTCTCTTCTATACAGAGGTGCAGTCAGAAAGAATCACTCTGGCATGTGCTTCTCGGGCAGGGGCCTCTCCTGTCTCCTGCCCGCTCTGTACTTCTAAGCATGCCCCATTTAACACAGCCAAAAACAAAGAGCGGGATTAAGACGGCCTCTCATCTGAGGAGACCACTGAAGGAGAGCGCTGGGGTGCCAAGGGAAAACTGCACCCATTCGTCTTCCCGCATCAACACTGACTTGCCGTATGCTCTTTCATTTCACAGTTTGCAAAGGGGCTCGGTCATGTGACAATACAGTCCAATTATGCAAGGCTGGCATGTTTTCTCGAGTAGTTACTGCAGGCCAAGTCCGGAGTTTCAGTGCATTACGGTGTAAGAACTAGTGTGTCACTTTTGTATCGTTTAACAGATGGTTGTATCTTAATGCTATGCATTTATCCTTAATGTTCTTTTTTCAAGTGGATAATTACACCACACACCATAATATACATCATATCTTCACGGATTGCTTTAGTACAATGTGATGATCCTTAGAATGGATGGTGATCCAGTTTAGTGCAGTCTATTCACGGAGCTTCAGGCTATTCATGAACTACTCATCTATTCATTCAGCTACAGAATGCTTTTCCACAGAATGTATAGTAGTTACGTGAGTTAAGCTCACAACCTGTGGCTGTACAGAGCTTATAAAGGAGATGGTTATTACATATGTTCCTCATTATATCCTGGATATAGTTATGTTTCATCAAAAGTCAGACTGCTACTACTAATCTTTTAGATGTATTCATGTAAATGTTATGAAATATGAATAAACTAAATAAAATAAATGACTTTATAAATGGGTAGATGTGAGAGATGCGTGAGTTGTTGTGTTTTGTTTTTTTTAAGCGTATCAGAATATTCTGGATAATTAACACTTAAATGTCACTGTGCTACAAACTGCAATACTGCTGCCTCAGGAGCAAAACTAAAGTAAACATTTTGAACTTATATTGGAAGTTAATATCAAAGGATTTATTTAAAAGTAGCATTATTTCTACTGGAATTACTATACAGACTGCACTAAGACTTAAAGTCTTCTTGATCTTGTTTTGAGAATAATATACTATATAAGAGCAGACTTTGTAAGATTATTAAGATTGTTTAAGGTATATTTCAAGAAATCTTATCGAGTGTAAATATCTTACTGCACTGACAGATAGTTTCACTTGTTTCTAGTTTAACTATTTCTTTAAAAATAAAAAATATCTTAAAACAATCTTTATATACAATATGAGAGCAAAAAAAAAGTCCTTATATAGTATATTATTCTCAAAACAAGATCAAAAATAAGAAATTAGAAATAAGATTGCAAGCCTTAGTTAGATCTGGAGTTTTTGCAGTGGACAGTTTGATTTCACAGACGTGTGACTGACTTGGTTACATTGTGTCATTTAAGTGTTCCCTTTATTTTTTTGAGCAGTATATTAAAAGTCTGTGGAAAAACTATTAGCATGCTTTTGTGGACATGAAAAAAAACCCCACTATGTCAGAAGTTAACGGGAAAAAGAGGAAACTGTCCAATGTTGTGACTTAGAACCATGTTCATGTTTGGAGAAGATCCCGTGGCTTTAAATGTCTCCAGGTCAGGAATTTTTACTAGGGATGCACCGACTGCAATTTTCTTGGCCGATACCGATTACCGTTTTTTTTGTAAGTGTGATCAGCCGATACCGATTTTTTCCCCAGATAACAGAAAATTAGAGCTGCTGCATGTAGTCATGCAGGTTTTTAATGTAATATGGTACTTACTTTCCCTGTTTACTTTTATAATAGTGACATATAATAGCGGCAGCTCTACAGCAAATACAAACAAACATTTTCTTTAATATAAAGATTTTTTTTCATAACAAATGTTCTTTACATATTTAAATAAATAAAATGTAGTACAATAGCAAATAAATAATCCCCCCAAAAAAAGATCGGTTTGAAATCGGCAATACACTCGACCACAAAAATCGACCGTTTCCGATCACTGGCCGATCAATCGGTGCATCCCTAATTTTTACTATATGGAAGAGATGGATTGTGAGGTATTTTAAAGGGTGTATTTCTCTTGCTGATCCTGACTCCTTGCTTTGTTGTGCTTTACTCCAATAGATTGCTCTCTAGGATGGAGCCTGTAGTGTTACAGCGACCTGCATCTCTTCACAAGCCTGTCCGACCTGCACTCTATAGGTCATTCTGAGCTGAGGCTAAAGGTCAGTCATTATTCATTGTCTAGAAACTGGTTTGTCACATGATGGAGTTGGTTTTAAAAATCCACTTTGTATACTGATATCATTGCTGTTTTAATGTAGTTTCACAGCTAATCACACTATGGCCCAGTTGAGCATTTTTCTTTTTAGCGAGAGTATATGTTGTCGAAACATTGTTTAAATTGATTCTTTTTATTCGAATCAATTACTATTTAAAATAGATATCCTCCCCTGCATTCTATGAACACGTTCAACTTCTATGCCTTTTTTGTTTTCCTTTTTCTCAGTCTGTCCACCCCTCCAGCTGTGCCACTACAGTATCTACAGTGGCCATGTGGAAGCGGTTAGTTTTTGTGTTTGTGTGTGTGTGTGTGTGTTAGAAATCCCAGTCGCACATAAGCACTAGCAGCAGCTCTCACCGCAACGCTTTGATCCCTCATCACGGCCACGCCACTTTCACTTCCTTTCAAAACCTTTAAATATTAATGTATGTGAGTAAATTATGCAATGAAATAAAAGTGCATTTTTTATTTATAAATACAAATATGAAACCCTCGTGGAGAGATACAGTGTTTGAAAATGTATCTACATATATATGTCCACATAGGAAGTGTATGTACTGTCACCATCTCAGTGTAATACGCTGTGGAACATGACAGTAATGTATTCACACCACTCGCATACAGAGCAATTACCGGAAATAAATGTAATCTTTGACCACTGAAACAATCGTGGCAATGATGGCTTAAATTCAATTCAGTTTAACCACTAGGTAAAAAAAATGTAATTACTGAAAATATTCAATTAATTCTTAATAGTTTTAAGAACAGCCAGAGCAGCCTTTTAGTCCTTTAGATAGAGCCTCCAAGAAGCTTTCAAATTGGAAGACGGTAAAATTAAATGTTTTCTATCTTTCTTTTTTTTTTCAAGGTGCCGCTATGCTTGAGGTTTTAATGAAATTACAGGGTGTTATGTTCAGAGAAGATTGAAATCTATGTTCTATAAATGTGTTAGGAGAAAATCAATAACTGCAAGCAGCAGCCCTGCTGAAGGACGTAACGTGACTAATGCAAAAAAAAAAAACAACAAACATGCAAACATATGACAAACATACATCTTTATATATATATATATGTATATATATGCACATATATGTGTGTATGTCTGTGTGTGTGTATGCATGTATGCAAAATGACAAACAAATCACCGCATTAATTTGTTTTCCATCAGTCCAAGGAGGGATCATTTATATGCTTTCTTTCTGTCTCATTATACTTTCTAATCAAGACTCCTTTTAAAAGCTGCTTTTTAAAGGAGACAGGCTGTTTGCCCTTCCCCCCATCATACTTGCTTTGCAGTCATTGTACTTGCACTTATTATGCTACAAAAGACTGAGGCAGGCTGACATTTCCATGGTATGGATAAGAGCCTGGTATGTGAGGCTTCTGTGATAATGACATTGCTTTGAGCTCGCTCTCCCCCTATGCGTTCCCTCATCAACATTCTCCAATACAATTAAAATCCCAGCATCTCCCTGCTAGGGTGACAAACGCGTCAAATCATTTCCCCCCACGGTCGGTGTTCGTGATGAGCTGAGCGGGCTTGTCTATTCCTGCATCTCTAAGAGCAATGCAAAAAAACCTGACCCTTGGTTCCTCAGGAGGAAGATGGAGGAAATCAATGAGCTCAAGAGACAGCGAGTGGCCACATAAACCTGCTTTAAATTCCTAAAGCTGAATAAGGATTTTTCCACATCTTTAATTCAGGAGTGTCTGAATGACTTTGTCTCTTAAATGACTCCCACACCATACAATTACCACGAGTGCCTGTTCTCTGTAAAAACCCCTCCCTGATATGAGAGGAAGTCGTCGGTCATTTACAGCTGGCATTAGGACCGTTTAGACCTTTGGATTTAAATTTTTTAAATCGACATGGGCTGCACTTTAATTAGAGGCCAGAGTGATTATATTCATCCCTGTTCTGTTTTTCTAAAGAACTTTTTAACAATAAATCTTCCATGCACTAATAATCATTTCTTTCACATGCTTCAGGTCCCTTCATAGCTTCAGTCTTTCAAAATGACTGTGTTGTACATCAGAGTGTGTAATATTTCAACACCCTATTCTCGTGTTTCTACTGGTGGATGCCTAAGCAACATGTTAGCTTTTTTTTGAACCCTGAGCCTACAACCCTTTCATCCGTCTCCTCTCTTCTATCTCAGTCCACCCCCCAAAACCACTCAAGGTCAATAGGTCTCCTATCAGCCTGTTAGTGACGGTCCTCATAACAGACACCCCCCAAACACAGGTCTTCATTTGTCCCCGCAACTCAGTCTCCGTCAGGTCCAGTGTAATTTTCTAAACTGGGAATGATACATTTTTTTAAACATTTTTTTAAAAACTGTTTTATAATAGTCCAGTGGAGTTGATATTAAGACAAGCAAATAGCACAATATTTTTTTGACTGATTATTTTTTATTTGTGCCCAGAATAAAAAGAAATAGTTAAAAATAAATTCAAAATCAAGGCGGAAAACAGAACATAACATAAGTTCATTACTTCTCTATTTCAGGTTATTATATTATACCTCATTCAGTTTATTATCTATCTATACCTGCTTAGTTCAATGTATTATATATCTATACCTTCTCCATTAATGTTATTTTCTATCTACACTTGGTTTGTTCAGTTTATTATCTATCTATTCCTGCTTAGTTTCATTTATTATCTATCTATATCTAACCACCAGAACAGCTGGTGGCCTGCGGGTTAGGGAGCTGCTGTCAGAAGTTTGTGGGTTTGAATCCCAGGACTGCTAGTAGCACCACTGAGGTACCCTTGAGCAAGGTACCGTCCCCATGCACTGCTCCCCAGACGGCTGCTGGGGAAGGATTAAAATAGAGGGGTTAAAAGCCCGCTATGTCTTCACGTACGACAAATGGACACTTTACATTTAGTTCAGTTCATTATCTATCAATGCCTACGTAGTTGGGTTTATTACCTATTTATACCTGCTTAATTCGGTTTATTATCTATATACCTGATTAATTCGGGTAGTTATATATCCATACCTGTTTAATTCAGTTTATTATATATTGATAGACTGCGTAGTTATGAAGTGATCGCGCTCTCCTCGGATTTAGTCTTTGATTTGTTTTAGGTAATAAATAAAGCCAATAAGGAATATTTAAGGTCGTGAGTGAGTGTGGAAGTAGTTCTGGGGATTAGTGACTGGAAGCGCGTGTGTGTGTGTATGTGTGTGTGTGTGTGTGTGTGTGTGTGTGTGTGTAGACGGCACGATGACGTCACGGCCGTTCCTTAGAACTGCAGCCGAATGAACCGTGAGCAGAGTCTCCTTTAATCTGGAGACTCAAACACAAACACACACACGCACGCACGCGCACACACACACACACACACACACACACAAATATACACACTCAGTGTTCAGTCCCTTCCTGACATCTGCTACCGGTGTCGATCTCGACGAGCAAACAAAAAAGCCCCTGGTTTTCTCCCCGGTACTTTAACAGCGGCGGCGTGAAAGTGTAAACAGAAGGTGAGTGTGTGTTTCACTTTGTGTTACATTTCATGATTATTTACTCTCTTGTTTGTTTGTTTGTTTTCTCGCGGACCGTTTAGTTTAGCCAGGAGTGAACGTTTTGTCTACGGCATTAAAATAAGTAAAGATATACTCGACTCCGCTATGTTGAGGAATCAACTGCAAAACTGGCCCAAGTCAACCAGGTACACACCAGATTTTAAAAAATGGTTGCAATATATGAGAACAAGATGGCATGCCGTCTCCATTTAAATTAACGTAGGGCTGAAGGGGTTATACTGGTAATACTACTGGCCAAACATCGATAAAACTTGTTTTAGTGTAGTGTTTTGGTGCATCTCCTCGTTGCGAAGTCTCTTTGTGTGCTACTGAGTGTTCGTGTGGTCGGACACTTACAGGAAGGACAAAACTCGGGTTGCTTTTGGATTCGACTGTGATTATAGACGTGAAATAACATATGACTCGTACTTTCTTTCTTTGGTTCTGTCCATATCGATGTGTGAGTTTACGTTTCGTTTTTTTCGGTGTAAATGTGTATTTAGTGCTGAGTTTAGTCTGTTTAAATGTTATCAGGTTTTTAACGACCTCGTTTGGACCGTCGTATTTTAAAAGTAAACGGGTTAAAGAAGCAGGTTTCTCCTGGATTTTGTCTTATTTTCATGAGTTAGTGGGTGAATTTTGCAGTTTCGCTTCTCTCTTTTGTTTAATTGTCCTCGTCTTTATCTTTTGTGTGTCTTCCTGAAGGAAGCTGCGGCGTGGAGGAGTTGTTTAAATGACCGTGTGTGTGTGTGTGTGTGTGTGTGTGTCCTCTGCACTCCACCAACGGTCTTTTCGGTTGATATTCTGTCACTTTTGAGCAGTTTACGTTCAAAACTTTGACTGTACGAAAGTTTGGGGACACCTGCTCGTCCAGCAGTTTGGTAGTTCTGCTTGTTGCAGTAACAGACTCCACGCTTCAGGAAGAGCTTTACGAACGTTGCTGTGATTATTTGATTGCTTTCGCCCACGAGGTCAGATGCTGATGTTTCTACATGTCGATCATCAGTTGTACATGTTAAACTCCAGTGAGTTATTGGATGGAGCTCCATCACTAGAACACAGCTTCACTGCTTTAACAGTCCAGTATTAGTGGGCTTTTAACCCCTCGAGTCATTGGGCATTTGTAAATTATACATTTTAAGAGCTTTATAAAACGTACACATTTTAAGAGTACTTGTCTTTACAACAACAGTGAGAAGAAAGAAATCAGGAGGTAACAGTTGAGCTGTGACCCCTACAGGTGATCTATGTATGTGATGTCCCTGATGATGTAGGAAGTGATTCAGATTGAAAGTTTAGGGACTATATGCATATTCTGTGGTTAAGATTAATGCCTCCTTTTCGAGACCCGTTGGTAGTGTGTACTCTTTTCATAAGAGTAAGGTTCTTTTGAACAATTGGTGAATATGATCTTTCTGCGTGTAATTTGAAGCACCTGTTATCCAACACAACCTCTTATAGATCACTGTTACATAAAGGAGTTAGGTTTAATAAATCAGTTTTATTCTGCGGTTAGGGTTAATATTCAGTGTTCCAAGCGCTATTGTTAGTTGTTTGGTTTGTGAATGTATGGCGAGGGTAATGTAGGGAAAGGAGCATCTGTTCTGCTGAGCGTCCTGATGTGCTTTCCCTCCTCTTCAGGGAGAACAGCTCGCCACTCTGATGCATTGACTTGACAGCTGCTTGATTCTGTGGAGATGCTTGGGAACCATTAGTGGAAATGAATTGAAACCTCCCCCTTCCTTTTTTTCTTGCGCACACAGACACACACACACAGACACACAGGCTTGCTCACTTACTAAGGCACACACGCACTCGCTCACTCACAGTTTGTAGTGCAAACAAATGGCTATTGTTGCTTTTTACGCCGAAGCATCTGAACACAAAAGAAGGTCCTGATATACTCGTTGTAGTACCTCAGCTGGAGAGAGGGAGAGAGAGCAAGTGAGCGAGTTGTCATGGCTTGTTTTGGGGTTTAATTTTTTTTTCCAGGAGAAAAAAAAATGCAGTACCTTCACACAACTCCCTCCAGATGAATCTGTGAAACGGAAACATGTGCAAAGGTGAAATTACAAAGTGGGCAGCCTCTGTGCGGATTTATTCTATATCACGTACCTAATCTAAATTTAAAAGAATGCCAGATTCACTGGGACCATTGATTTTTCAGCAGTGCTCTTTCTTAGCTGGCATAATGCAGATGAACTTGTCCCTTCCAGTGGTCAATATTCCTGCCGGTAAGTAATAGCAATGAGCTGCAAAATGAGAAACGGTCATAGAGAGCCTTCCCTTTCGAAATGTAGCCCATCCTTTACACAACTTGAAGAGTGCGGCGGGCCAGATAGGCTAAATCATATTATAAATGGCTGGTGGTGGGGTGGGGTGTCATCGCTGCCAATGAATCAACCAATAACTAGATGCACAGCTAGAAGGTCATCACATTTCCCTCATATTTATTCAACAGTGTTGTCCTTGAGAATGCTCTCGGAATAAGGAAACAATAACGTGCTCCTGCAAATCCCTGGACTCTGCAGCCGGTTATTTAAGATTATGAAAAATAATGCCGTGTTGTTTTGAATGTGCTGCGCTCCCAGAGGAGTTGTGACCTCAAAGGTATAGAAGTAGGCTGGTGCTTGGTAAAGCACTTTCTTCATTCAAACCCTCATTCAAAGTGTTTTTGTTTCTTTTTAAAAGCTCAGACATCGAATGCACATTTGTTTCAACTTATAAGCAAGCAGCACAACTCATCTGTCACATTTAACCGGCCCCTTGCTTTGCAGTGTAGTGGCCGCAGTGCCCTAGTTGATTTGCCAGGTTTTGGATGTTTGCTGTTCACTGTCTGTTACCGAGATCCCACTCAGGGTTTGCTTAATGTAGATGACACTCACTGGCAAGGAGGATAACATGTGACTAGACCTTAAGTGGGTCAAGGCATTACTTTGGTGAGCATTGTCACCTGAGAAGATAATAGTTGTATGTTTAATTATTCTGAGCTCTGTGAAAACTTGTGAACAGCATTGCGAGTTTGCGTTGTTAAATTAAGTGGCTCGTATGTATTTCCTGTACACAAAGGAAGGGCTAAAAAGGGAGGACATGGCGCATTTAGGTTTGTTTAGGATGAACCCATCGGAAATCACGTCAGCTGGATTATTGAGGGATTTTTTTCCCCTGCATACTTTTTCACGATGGAAGCATCTCACATCTAGCTCCCCCTCCCTTGTCCTCCCCTCTTTCTTGCCTTTGCTCTCATTAATCAGAGCCGTTGCTCTCCTGCTGTGGAGGCCAAGAGCTCCAACAGTGTGACAGGTGCCTGTGTGTGTGTGTGTTGGTTCTCTGGCCTCTATCTTGGCTGCATGAAGACAGCCCAGCCCTGGGCCTTCGCAGTCAAACCCTGGAGGTTAATGCTGTATAATTCAGTGTCCCCTATTTGTTTTTTAGATTGATGTGCCAGATCATTAAAGCCTTGGTGCATGTCCGTTTCTAGGTCAAGGATGACACTTTTTGATTGGTTAGGTAAAAAAGGTATTACTGTGAGATGGGGTGATTATTCTCTCTCTCTCTCTCTCTCTCTCTCTCTCTCGTCACCGCTGTCACTGTCATCCCGCTCTCCATCTATTGCTTCCTCTCTTGTAGATGGTTGTGATGTTGTGTGAGCTGAAGCTTCCTACTGTGTAAATGGGTGTGATATTTAAAATGCCAGTAGTTTAGGCTGTTTGTCCTCCTGCTACCCTTCATTAGCATCTCAGAGTGGAATAGTGCATACCGTACTCACAAGAATTGATGAGAGAGAGCGAGAAAGAGAAAGAGAGAGAAAGCAGTGTGTAGAGTAAGGTCTTGCATATTCATAACCAAAGGACAGCTGCTTTCCCTGGGAGCCCAGAGGCTCAGTACCTATTATAAACCATTCTGCACATACACACACACACACGCGCGTGCACACAGACTGTGCTTCAGCAAGCATATCCCTGTCTTATTTATTGATCTCACTGCATTTAAAATCTGGTCACTCCTGCCACAAAGCCTCTCTATTTTAGCTGTGCTAGCAGCCGCCTCTGCAGACACCAATTTTAAATATTTAATTTTCTCCTAACGCAGCATGAAGTGATGGAAGAAGAAAATGCCTGTTCCTGAACAAGTGGGAGGTGGCCAGGATCTATCTGTACTTTTAAGAAATGGAACAATAGTGGTCCAGTTTGCTCTTTGTCTAGGTGCGCACTGAATATTCCCCTACTTGTCACCGTGAAAGCATGTGTTTTAGTCTAGATTGGACTAGGCTAGTTGTAATTCAGACAGAGTGGGAATAGAATGGACAGCAAATACAAACACTAGAAACTAGGGTTGGGCCAATTGACAGAGCTATTGTCTGTGACTGACTGCCATCATGATGTTGAGCTCAGCATCTCTCCCCCTCCCACTGATAAATGTGTGTTTCATGGAAAACCAGAGAGTAAAAAAAGAGAGTTAAAAACATGGGTTCGAATTGTTATAAAGCTCCTTGCGCCTGATTTACCGAAGCAAAATGGCTTATTTAGTCACACTACAAGCACATTTTCAGCTTCTCCTGTAAATCAGGGGTTGTGCCTTTATTTATATACCTAAACTGAGGATTAAAATTAACCCATGCTCTGCTATATCTTTCCTAAACAAGTCATTCCTAATAGTAATTTCGTTATTAATCGTTATTTCCCACATCCTTAAAAACACTCTTCAATGATCTACTTTGGTAGGTAGTGTTTGTTTATCTTTGTGTATGTTACTTTAGCATAAATACTGCATACGACTTCAGAAGTGTAATACCTACATTATTTCATCGCTATGCCTTTTAAAAATAATAATCTGATTTACATCTTCTTAAAGAGCCAACTTAAATAAAGGGTATTGTGAGAAAAAGAAAAGAGAGACTAGATGAGGATTGGTTATGTATGGGCTTAGTAATGATCAGTTATTTAATCATTATAGTAATTCATTGTTATAAAGGAAAGTGTCTTTGCAGGAGTAACCTGCAGAGTCTCCCTGATAAAAATGTCATTTGTTTCATTTTGTGTGTGTGAATTCTCTTCAGACACCAGGAACTTGTTTGAGTCCAAAAGCTGTTACAGCTGCATGTCCCAAAGAAACCTAAGAAGACAGAGGAGCTTCTGGTAGCTGTTTCCGCCAACGAAATGGTTATTAGACAGTTGGACCATTTCTGCAGACCCTCCCTCAGGGAGTGGGGTGGTTGTGTTGTCACTTTCTTTAAATGATGGCAGAGAGTAACTTGGCTGTAACATTAGCCAACTCTGCCAGTGTGACACTTCAAAGAGTTTCAGGAGAAGACCTTTCATTGAGGGGCCTGGCAGTGACATTCTTTACAACCCGCCCCCCCCACAGGGCTTGGGCTGAAATTTTAGAGCAGAAAAGAAATTACACTCCAACTTCCACGCTCTGCAGGCTGGCTGAGGTGACCTGGCAGGAGAGGCCCATCATGCAGGAGAGCCATTTAATGTGGGGGATGTGTCCTCTCTCTCTTTTTTTTTTATTGGGCTGGTATTGATGGGTTGCTGCTGCTGCTGGTTGTTGCACTTTGATGGAAATCTTCAGAGCTCCTTCAGGCTAGCGCAGCTCCCTGGTGGAAGGCAAACGTTTAGAGCTAAATTAAGCGGGCTGCAGGAGAGCGCTAGCAGCGGTGGCTTTTCGGAAGCAGCATGTTAGGCTCCGGCCGCTCGCTGGGTTCAACAGCTATCCGTCACTCAGCTGTCAGTGTGCCACAGAGTTGCGCTCATCATTCTGCATACTCAACCTGCGAGAATTGAAGATCCAGAGCAGGTTGATGAATTTGAATAAAAAAAACACTATATAAAAACAGTCAATCATTTGAATGGTGTAAATGCAGGCAGGCTCTCACTCTACAGATGTGCTCCAGACGTGCATTGCATCTAGACATCTAGTAAGGAGTATTGATTTATTTGTAATCATTTAAATAAGACAGCTGTGTTGTTGGTCCTAATTTGACTTCAGTGCCTTTTCAGCTGCATCAGTCTCTTGTGTCCACTAGCGCTTATCAGAGAACAGTGTCTTTATGTGTGCATGGTTGGATCTTTCCAAAGAGTATGGGACTTAAATTAGATGGTTTAGCAGTAAAAGGTAGAAAATAGATATACTTGCATTCAGATGCATGATATGTACTAATATGGGAAATATGTAGATGTTGGACTATTAAAGGACAAGCCTAGTGTGGCCAAATTGATTGATTAGCTATCTTGCTTTGTTAAAACTTGTTGTTTTATAAGACCAACAAACATGACTTCTGCTTTCATTTATTTGCATACATTTGTGTCAATCCAGGAATAGAAAATGTGCCCATTATCTATTTCAGGGGTCACCAATGTGGTGCCCCCAAGGACCTCATGAGTAGCTCGCAGAACTGTTCAAAAAATAGCACAACTCACCATTTTATCCTGTTGCTATTTTTTTTAAATCACATTTGTATCTACATAGATTTGACAATATAAAAAAAGCGTTTAAAACACGAATCACCGATTAAGTTCAGATAAGTTGCTGGGCGATTC
>JBBPDH010000002.1:14317330-14333510 GCA_037974565.1 Clupeocharax schoutedeni | reverse complement strand
ACTCTCATTCTCATTCTTGCTCTCACTCTCATTCTTGCTCTCACTCTCATTCTCGCTCTCATTCTTGCTCTCATTCTCACTCTCATTCTTGCTCTCACTCTCATTCTCGCTCTCGCTCTCATTCTCGCTCTCATTCTCACTCTCGCTCTCATTCTTGCTCTCATTCTCACTCTCATTCTCATTCTCACTCTCATTCTCACTCTCATTCTTGCTCTCATTCTCACTCTCACTCTCATTCTCATTCTCACTCTCATTCTCATTCTTGCTCTCACTCTCATTCTCACTCTCATTCTCATTCTTGCTCTCATTCTCACTCTCACTCTCATTCTTGCTCTCACTCTCATTCTCACTCTCACTCTCATTCTCACTCTCATTCTCATTCTTGCTCTCACTCTCACTCTCATTCTTGCTCTCACTCTCATTCTCGCTCTCATTCTTGCTCTCACTCTCATTCTCGCTCTCATTCTTGCTCTCACTCTCATTCTTGCTCTCACTCTCATTCTCACTCTCCTTCTCACTCTCCTTCTCACTCTCATTCTCACTCTCACTCTCATTCTTGCTCTCACTCTCATTCTTGCTCTCACTCTCATTCTTGCTCTCACTCTCATTCTCACTCTCATTCTTGCTCTCATTCTTTGTTCATGACCCCCCCAAATCCAATGCTCTCCCCTTTCTGTAACAGGAGAAGATCAGGAGAATCCAACAGATCCGTATTGAGAAGGAACTGCGGGCTCAGCAGATACTGGAGGTAAAAACGAGGCTTTTACTTTGGTATATTATTTAGGAGACTTATAAACAATAAAAACGGACAAAATAATGCAAGCCATGAAGGAAAGAAAGGAAATGAGAAATTGTGACGGAAGTCATTGTAAATATTGGTTATCTTTGAATGCCAAAAAATAGCACTGTAATTCATTCAGACCCAAACCAGTGATGTCTGGTACACCACTATTCACAAAACTGAAGTAGATGGAACAAGCCCAGAACTGTGTCTGAGTGTATGCAGTTTCGTTGCCTTTAGTCTGAAGCTGCCACGCTTCGTCGGTCAACCTTAACAGGCTTTTTCATAGCATGTAATTACATATTTAAATGTAAACTTAATTATTCTTTCTTGGTTTTGCTTCTCTCTAAATCTCTTGAAGTGTTTTGCCATTTTCAAGTTAATGGGATCAAAGAATGATTGGCTTCTGATCTGAAGTACATGCTTGTAATATTAAACAGCCGTTTCCACATTAGAGGAGTTCAGTTCACTCATCCCACCCCCACCCACCCCAGTCCCTCGTTCTCACTCTCTCTTCTTCTTTCAACAGAAAAACCTCCCTGTTTAGATTGTTGTTGAACACGGCAGTTAGAACAATGTTCTTGTAGTTTCGAAATTTCCTACAGTTTGCATATTGGGAAAGAAGTGTCTTTCACCAAAGATCTGCATCCCACATTCTGTGATCGAGTGGTGGATTGTGAATCCGATGCTGAAATGCTTTGACTGTATTTTGAGAGACAGTGGTTTCAGCCTGTTTAGAACAGAATGCTCAAATAAACGAAATACTGTATTAATGATTATCGTACAGTGAAGGGCAAGTAATGATGCTTGATCAGCTCTTTCTCTTCAGGAGCTTAGTTTGATAAATGACACCCCTGTTATGCACTTTCAGGCCAAAAGGAAAAAGAAAGAAGAGGCTGCCAATGCGAAAATACTTGAAGCTGAAAAACGAATAAAGGTGAGGTAGTAACAGTTAAGGGAGGTTACCTCAATGCATGTATGTGAGGAGATTTAATGAGCTATTTACTATTGTTTATCTATTTGAGTCTAAATGAAGGGCTTGTAGGGCTTCAGGGTACCATTTACTGGTGCATGATAACTGGGTTTAGGCATGATAAACAGAACTGTTGTTTATTAACAGGGTCCCCGCGGATCCTTGAAAAGTATTAAAAAGTCTTTAAAAATGTTTACGTTTTTTAAGGCTTTGAAAAGTATTCTTTTCAAAGTCTGGAAATTTAAAAGGGGCGGCATTAAATTAATTCTAGGGCGCAGTGAAGCAATATCTGTTCCCGTTTATTTATTTATTTTTTTAAACCAGCGAAAGTAGCTGCCTATAGTACAGGGTGCAGTGTGTACCTCATAGGCCTAGATGCATGCCATAGACATAGAAGAAAAAATAGAGCTGTTGCTCCAATAAATATGTGAATTCTAGGCTATTGTGTTGTTTTGGCGCTGTGTTGGTCTTAATTTTTCTTAGAGGTCCTAAAAGTCATTGAATTTGCATATCAAAATTGTGCAGACACCCTGATTAATGACAAGTGGTATTGACTAGTGCAGTCCTGTATCAGATGTTATGTATGCATAGTCCCCTCATCATTACCATCAAGACATCTGCCAGTGAAGATTCTGCTATTTCACAGTAGAAATAAGTGAATATATGCCTTTTTGCTGATTCTCTCTCCGTTTTCCACACTAAGCAAGCACTAATTTGTGCTGTCTCCACGCAGGAGAAGGAACTGCGCAGACAGCAGGCCCTGCTTTTGAAGCACCAGGTAAGCCTCATCAACCTACACCTTAGAATGTCACTTAATCTCCAACAATTCAGCTTCTTTCTGCCGGAAGAGGGCTCTCGATCAGAAAACTGTACACTGTTGAATATTTCCAATTGTTTCCTAATGGTTTAGGTTAACGCTTGCTTGGGGAATTGCTCATGAAAGTGGTTTACTCGACTGTAATTTTTGTTTTTTTCTGTCTTAATCCTTTGCCAACTCTTTCTGGCAGGAGTTGGAGAGGCATAGACTAGATATGGTATGGGTATGTTTACTTTTGTACATCTACCGCCATACTGTGACTTGGTTGTGATGTGGCTGTCTATTGTGTTGTGTATGCAGGCTGCACTCACCCTACATTTCCTGTGCATGGCTCTGCATTGCATACTCTGAGCTGAGTTTAATGTTCATAGATTATTTCTCTCTCCGTGGCACAGAGGGCTCAGACGGCTGATCAGTGTTTATATAAACTGACCAGCACTGGTGCTTTTTATTTCCTGATTTATAGAATTAGGTTTACCGCCACCGTTTACTTATTTTTATTGTTTTTGATCTAATTGTATAATGAATATGTCTGCATACAGAGTTTCAATCTATTCTCCCATCAAATCACCATTTAAGGCTTAATTTATGTTTGTACGGAAGGCCACATATTTTTCAGCAGAGGATTCCTCTGTTTCTTCTCACTCAGCTTGCTTTGCTCTTAGGGGCAATTCTTTGGAGGATGCAGTTTAATGAATAAAACTTGTCTGTACTAAACACAGTTCCTTCTTTTAAGTTTGAGCACTAAATATTGAGGAACTGAGCAGTGCTAGCTCTGCAATTACTGGCATGTTTTTCCAAATCAGCAGTACTGACTCAAACCTTAAACATGCTTTGCGCTGTGTGTATAGCATCTGCCTGCTGACTTTTTCCTTTTTGGTGTTTTTGATTTTGCTTCTTTAAGCTTGACTAAATCCATCTTTTCCATTTATATGTTTCAGTTATGAATAATGCTAAGGACTTTAGAAACTACTTTTTGCTTATTTCTCTCTCTCTCTCTCTCTCTCTCTCTCTCTGTGCATGTTTCTGATGGTGTAGGAGCGGGAGAGACGAAGGCAGCACATGCTGCTGATGAAAGCCATGGAGGCTCGGAAGAGAGCAGAGGTGTGCATGGTCCTATTCATCGTATAACCACTCACATACTTGCTTTGTTGTGTGCTTTTATTTCTGTTCTACCAAACTCTAGTTCAAGTTCAAATAATGCAACCTCATGCTTCCCTTTAGTTGTCGACTGTGTATAAGTGCAAATCCACCCCTCCCAGTGAAACTGCTAGGCTGAATTGTAATGGTTTCCACTGGGCTGTGGCTTATACACACTGCTCTTTGCTACAGGAGAAAGAACGGCTGAAGCAAGAGAAAAGAGATGAGAAACGTCTAAACAAAGAACGCAAACTGGAGCTGAGGAGACTGGAGCTGGAGATGGCCAAAGAGCTCAACAAACCTGTAGAAGACCTGTGTCTGGCAGATCAGAAGGTACTCACTGCCAGAGGAAAAGGGATTTTTTTATTCACACCCATTTTCTGAATGTTCTATATAAACTCATCTGATCTCTTTATACAAATCTACTTGAAGATCTGTTGTTCTTGTAAGAGACAAGGTGCTTCTAACTTCCCTGTTTTCTTTATTGCACTGATGTCTTTGAGTAGTACGGACCAAATTGGACTTTGGGACAGTGATATGTGGAGCACAGCGCTGCCATCTAGTGGTTATTTGTCTACTATACCTTGAAGCGAATATGTATTCCTTCACTTGATCCACCATGAAATACATGCTAGAGCTTTAATCACAATTGAAATTTTAAACTGAAACAAATATGACATTCTACCTGAATCTAACCAAACACCAGCCACAAAGCCACAAACTAAAGCCACAAAGGTTCAAAGCCACCACCCACTGAGGAACTAATAATACTTTTGTTGGGAGTATTTTTGCAGATTCTATGTCCAATTTGGTTGCCTCCAGTTCCACCCACACACTAGAATATCCTTATCACACAATATCACCAATGCTGGGAGGGTGAAGGCTACCACATGCTTTCTCTGAAGCCAGGAAGCTCATATTTTGAGCTGATGCTAAAACAAAGCCATTGATCAGCACAATGCAGTAAAAGAAAGCTAACTGTCAGGTCTGTTATTTGATGGGGTGAGGGAAGGCCATCATACCCACCCAGAAAGAAAAGTCACTTGTGTTCTTTTGAAGTCCTGGCTACAGATGGCTGCAGCATCACGAGGGATTAAAAACACTCTGCATTCCTAATAATGCCTCTTGTTAAGTCCCCTTGTAGCGACAGACATTTGAACCAACATGATCCACATAACTGTTTGAGATTTGAAATCTGACCCCGCGAGAACTCCAACGTAGGCAGTTGGGCCCTATCAGGTTCAAAAAAATATTTGAAGCCTTACTGCATATAGCAGTTAACACAATGGCTATTCAGGGTAAGGAGACCGCTGCAGTATCTATAGCTGTAGCTGTTTGTTTTGTTTGTTGGGTGTGGGTGGGTAAGTGTCTTGAAAAGTGATACTCAGCCTTTCTCGCCCCTTCCCACCCTTTGTAGGCTCTGCCGGAACTATCGAGGTTGCCAGGGCTGCTCCTGCCGGGTAGCTGTTTTGCAGACTGTCTGATGGCGATGCAGTTCTTGCGCTGCTTTGGGAAGGTGCTGGGATTAGACAGCACAGAGTTACCTACCCTGCATATGCTGCAGGCTGGACTGCTCAACCTGGGCCCCAGTGCAGCACAGCTTCAGCACCTGCTCGTACGCCTGGTTTCTGCTGCAGTGTGTGACCCTGGCCTTCCTCCAGGACACAAAGTAAAGAACACACATACACAGTGTCACTCGAAAACACATGATCTCTGTCTTAGACAGTATGTTGCTGACTCAAACATTCCATGTCCATATAAACCAGTTCTAACAGTTCAGTGAGCATGCTCAGTATGACTTATGGATATTACTGATATCCTGATGATGTCTTGTCATTCCCTTTTTTCGTAAGCATACAGGCGTGTCTTACCTATATTTGAAGTATTAGCGATTAGTTAAACCATAAAGTAGTTCATACATTATGATCCAAGAATTTAGAAATCTGTTATAGTTTTACAGAAACAATCGTCTTAGACCAAACTTACTTACTCCAGCTCATTTTGTGTAACTGCTTAATCACACCAGGGTTGCAGGTACCCATTGCTAAGCCTATCCCAGGGTCTAGACCAAACTAAACATGATATTATTGTCTTTATTTCTTTTTCTCTATCCACATTTATTTAAGAACGGAATTTTTCTAGCTGTCACTTGCTATGCTTGTTTTTACCTTAGGCCAAAACTGCTCTCGGGGAGCACCTGTCCAGCGTGGTGATAAATCAGGAGAATGTGTCTGAGATTCTGCAGATCTACATGTCTGCTCAGTGCAGTCAGACTGACTTGTTGCCACTGGTGGAGAGCCTCAGGACCAAAGCCTTCCAGGCTCACACTCCTGCTCAGAAAGCCTCCATGCTGGCCTTCCTGGTCAATGAACTGGCCTGCAGCAAAAATGTGGTCATGTAAGCCCTGGAACCTCCTTGTTCTTAAAGACATAAAGTAATAACAAACAATGAATCTTTATCTGTTTTTTACATTATTTTCTCTGGTCTTCATGCAGTGAAATTGACAAAAATATTGACCATATGGCGAATCTACGGCGAGACAAATTGACGATTGAGGGCAGCCTTCGCAAGTGAGCCCACCGATGTAGCACTCACTTTGATTGATTACAAATACTAACTCGGTCACTGGAGCTAAGATTGCGTGTGCTTGTGTGTGTGTAGGCTGAGAAGTGTCTATGCTAAGCGCACAGGGAAGCGTGAGAATGGTGTGGGAGGTGATGAGAGTCATACTCAGGGGACCCCCAGCTCTTGCCGCAAGCGCAAGAGGAAAGCAGGAGACAGTGAAGATGACGATGATGAGGACGATGACAGTGATGACCAGGGAGAGGAGGATGATGAAGAAGAAGAAGAGGGACAGAAGAAAGGAAAGAAAACGGACACATGTGAAGAAGAGGTATGCAGTTGTGATCTCTGTAAAAATGTGTAAAACCTTTATAAACCCTTGATGCTTACTACTTGCTAAACTCAACCAAAATGTTTTTCGACATATTCATAGCACACATAAACACACAGACTGTTACATCAATGTGAATATTCAATTCAATTTTATTTAGATAGCGCTTTTAACAACGGTCTTTGTCACAAAGCAGCTTTACAAAATGAAATAAATGTGAAATAAATGTGTGTGAATCAAATGCCTCTGATGAGCAAGCCAAGAGTGACGGCAACAGATAATATATAATAATATAATTATCTTTTATAAAACTTCTTTGCCTTTTTGTTTTTCTTTTGTCTGTATTTGAAGACAACTTATCTGAATATAACGAAGTATTTAGATAACTTTACTATGGTATTAAATACAGGTATTAAACAAATGTTACCACAATATGTAACTCAGAACGTTGTCAATTAATAAAGAATCATTTCTCACTGCTATTAATAAGAAAATAATTAGGATCTGCAACAAGCAACATGCCTAAAATAAATGATCTTAGTAAAAAAAACAAAACAAGAAAATTTGTATGGCAACATGTAGACTGTAAATGTATCTGTTTTGATCATCAGCTTGTTTTGCAGGAGGATGGGGATCAGACAACAAGTGTTGAAGAACTAGAGAGACAGATTGAGAAAGTGACCAAGGTAAGCAATCAGTTACATATACAAATTAAAATAAAAAATGATCTATCAAACTATATATATTCGGTTCTTAGGTTCAAAGCTTTTGGAAACTTTTACAATGATTGGCTTAAATCTACAGCCTCATTGTTCTGACCAATGTAAATAATCACCTGTCTAGAAACTGAACATTCACATAATAAAGATAATGACAGTATAAGAAGCATAGAGTTCCTGATATTTTAAAAAAGGGATACAGGTCTACTTGCAGTAGACAGGTACCCTCATTGGGTAATTGCTGTTTTATCTTCCATAGCAACAGAGCCAGATCCGCCGTAAACTTTTTGAGACATCACACTCCTTGCGCTCTATGATGTTTGGGCAAGACCGCTACAAGAGGCGCTACTGGGTTTTGCCCCAATGTGGAGGTGTGTTTGTTGAGGGCATGGAGAGTGGAGAGGGTAAGTCATTAAAATGATTCTAGATCAGCCCTATACCCGAGATGGTTTACAGATTATTTCACTACAGATTTAGAAAAGGGAGAGCTGACCTCATGACTGATTGTGGTTTTGTTATGTCGTTTGGTTGCTCAGGACTGGATGAGGTACAAAGAGAGAGGGAGAGGCTGCACAATGTTCAGCACATCCAAGTGAAAGAGGAGCCCATGGAAGTACCTGCTGACAATCCTCCATGTAGCAGCCCTGAGGTAAAGAGTGAAACAACTTTGCTGGACCCACAGAAGGAGAAAGACTCGCTCAACCTGTTTCTGCAGAAACCAGGCTCTTTTTCTAAACTCAGCAAACTACTTGAAGTGGCAAAGATGTCTCCTGAGTCAAGTAGCCACTCCCAAGGCCCCCTGACCTCTGCTGCCCACGTGCCTTCAAAAAGTCAGACTGCATTACCCATCAGCCTCTTTTCCATCCCAAACAAAGAAATTAAATCTGAACCTGCTGCTCCTGTCGTAAGCCATGAATGTCAGGGCAATCTGCAGCTGCAGCTCCACAGTGATCTCTACAGAGCTCTGACAGAGAAAAGTGCTCATTGGTTCAGCCTGCTGCCACGTTCACCATGTGATAATACCTCTCTGTCAGGCAGTGTCACCACTACATCATCGACTTTGCCTCAGACTTGCATTTCCAAAGCACAGCCACCCATTAACAGCAACACCACAACCCAATCAAACTCTTCTCCCTCCAGTAACAAAAGTTCAGTCGAGTCGCTCTCCTCTCTTTCCTCTGGCACCAACCAGCATGCCACCTGTTCTGCCAGCCCCCCCACTACTGCAGCCATCAGAAACTTCTCATTAGATTTACAAAAGGTGTGTAAAGTATTTTGTTTCTTGCTTCCCATTAACAGAACATGATTCACTGTCTAACAACCAGCTTTCTGTACATTTTTAATTTGTTTGTTTTGTTGGCTTGTGGTAACTTAATATATTAAAAACCAACCAAACAACTATATAACATACACAAATATCTGTGGACAAATTATATAGCGCATTTTTTATTCAGACTACAAGCCAGAATAAGGCTGAATGGGGGAAAAGTAAAACATTTTGAAAACATTTTCAGGTGTTTTTACTTAAAGGTAATAGCATCCTTCAAGTGTACTCTCTCTACAGATGAAGCCTGGTATGCACATGTTGGGCCTCCCATTTTGTCACTGGGCAACAGGACTGACTGGTCTAAACATGGCGTTTGGAGGCATGTCCACATTTGCTGCTTTGGGAGGGCTTTATGCAGATGCAGAGGGAAATGGGAATCTCTCCCAGGCCCCCAGTGTGGGTCCCGTTAAGAGCGTGTCTCCAGTGTCTAGTGATAAGCCCCCTGCAGCAGAATCACCTGCTCTGGAAATGGCTAAAAACCAGGATCTTCCCTCGCCTCAGTGCATTCCTGAAGGTAGAACAGACACTAACTGCTATCTCAGTTGCAGTGACTTGCATGCTGAAAATTTGACCCGTAATGCATTAGAAAAATGATTACATGTGTGTGATGTGTGTGCGCTCCAGAGATGCTGACTGGCTGGTGGAAGGTCTCTAGCTCTGAGGAACTGAGCAGTATAGTGAATGCATTGCACCCTCGTGGGACCAGAGAGAAGGCCCTACAGAAACAAATCCAGAAACACATGGACTACATTATGCAAGTCTGTGCCAAGAACAAAGATGGTATATCACATTAACAGTTAACTTTTATATCACGTTGACATGTTGAATATTTATAGACAAACTACATTGCTGTCTTTGGGTTTTGTATTTGTGTATGTAGCTGCTGTGATTGACCTGTATGAGCTGAAACAGAGCCAGGTGTGTGAAGAGACAGTGCAGGACTGGTGTGTGGAGGAGCATGCAATGGATATGGACATCGCTGTGCTGCAGCAGGTGGAGGAACTTGAGCGTAGAGTCACCTCAGCTAGCCTGCAGGTCAAGGTGAGTATCCTTCTGCATCCTGATTTCAAAATCCTAACGATAAGCAAGGTAGGTATTCCTGCCTTGTCCAAAATGTAAAAATAGGACAAGTGGAATAAAACCATGAAGCTAAATGTCCCTAATGCAAAATAGAACTGCCCTTTTTAAAAGGGTCATTCATTCAGGCCATGAATGCATTTGTCACCTTCTGGAGAATATGGTCACATTTTTTAAATATGTGCCACAGAGCTCTTTTTTTCCATTCATTTATTCAGGTTTCTTCTTTAATTTGTCAACTGTATTGGTGCACTTTGTATTTATAATGAAAAATAGCGAACCCACCTGCTAGGCACAGCCACTCACAAACCTCAAATCTGTAGAAAGGGACAATCATGTGATCACAAATATAGGTCCACAGCAGTTTTTTTTGGGTGCTGGACCATTCTCAGCAGAGCAGTGCAACCAACTCAGTGGTATTTGTGTTGCACTGGTATGCTTGTGTCAGAATCAGCACTATTGCAGGTATTTTAAATAGCCAGGTATGTCCAGCCAGTAGTGGCCCTGTGGCCATAAACTGATGACAGATGGAGGATATGTAAGAGAAATTGTCCATGAAATCACCTACAACTTGTACCAGCAATGTAGGTGTGTCTTATACAGTGTTTAAAAATGAGCAATGCTGCTGTGGCTGATCAGCTTATACCAGTGCAAAACTTGCCACTACAATGTTGGTGTCATGGCTATACTGAGAATAGTGAACTAATATCTGATATACAACATCTCTTTCAGTGCAGGAGAGTTTAGATAGTGACTGACAATTTAGGCAACAATAAATGGGTTACAGTTGAACATCTGGTAGTTAAACGTGATAAAATTACCAGTGAGTGTATATACAAAGTAGAAATACCTAATAAACAACATAGTGCATATGGATGTCTTGGTGAACTGTCATTATGTCTCATGTTGACTAGGGCTGGATGCCCCCAGAGCCACAGAGTGAGAGAGAGGACCTGGTCTATTATCAGCACAAGGCCGTCAGCGAAAATGGCTGCGAACCAATGGACAAATCAGAAACGAGCATTGTGCGGCGCGATAATAACCCATTGGACATAGCTGTGGCACGTCTGTCTGAGCTGGAGCGGAACATTGAGAGAAGGTACCTGAAGAGTCCCTTAAGCACCACCATTCAGATCACTCTGGATAACGTGGGTACGGTCACAGTACCAGCTCCTGCACCATCCTCTAGTGCCGATGGTGATGGGTAGGTCATCCAGGATCATAGTTCCCTCCAGAACTGCGCCTCTTCACCCGCAATCTCTAACTTGCTCTCACTTTTAAAATATCCTTTCACTTACACTAGCTGGCCTTCCTGTCCCTCTCTGCCTACCCCTGTCCCTTTGTCCCCATACTGTGTTTGCTTGGTCTCTGTGCTGTGACCGTCAAGTGCATTTGTGTACATCTGTGTGCACTTGCAAACCTTTCACACTGGTTTGTCCATAGTGTTTTAAGGCATGGTGCATTGCATTGGTGTTTTGTGGCAATTTGTGAATTTTCTGTAGTATGCCTGAAATTGTGTGTGTGTGTGTGAATATGTGAAATGTGCCTTCTCCTTAGTGGGGCCAAGTGTGCTTTTAAAACATTGCTGTTTGAGTGGATGCACACACTTTGTCTCTGTACTCCTGCTGTATGCTACGTATTCTACATTCTCTATAGCTCTCTGGAAGGTTGGGGTTGTTCTCTCTATTCCCGACCAGCATTAATCTCCCACTGGTTGTTTCCCACAGAGGTGAGGAGGACCTAGCTCCAGGAATGAAGCAGTGGCGGAAAGCGCTAAGTGAAATTCGCAGTGGCGCCCAGCTTTCACTCTGCTTGCAGCAACTGCAGCGCTCAATTGCATGGGAGAGATCCATCATGAAAGTGGTAAAAACCTCCATCCCTAAAAACTTTTAACTGATAGTTTTAGATGTTTAGTTTATAAGAATAGTGTAGTGTGTAGTAGATAGTGAGTATGTAGTATAGTATCTATACCAGCCCTGCTCCTGGAGGTGTGCCTTAGTGTCGAATTCACTTCCAACCCATGTTGAACACATCTTATACAGACCATCAGGTCACTTAATGATTTGGAACAGATGTGTTAGACCTGGGTTGTAATATTGTAGCTCTCCAGTAGCAGAGTTAGTGGCCACTGATGTATAGTCTATTTTGATACTTTGTAGTTATTAGTCACTACTAATCACTTACTTTTATATATGCATGAAAATTCCTCACTGTTTCTTAGCAGATTTAATCCTAGTATGGACTTCATAGGGCTGTAGAGCAAGGCCCAATACCAAACCAGCTCTAGTTCTCAGGCTGTAAGGGTAGGAGCAATAACAGCATTTTAAACCAGCAGTGAGGATCCATGGTAAGCTTTAGGGGAGTGTTTGGTTCCTTGCTGTTGCTGAGTCTCAGTGCTGTGTTGTGGTGTCAGTACTGCCAGATGTGCCGGAAGGGAGACAATGAGGAGCTGCTGCTGCTGTGTGATGGCTGTGATAAAGGATGCCACACATACTGCCATAAACCCCAGATCAGCACCATCCCTGAAGGAGACTGGTTCTGCCCTGCTTGCATAGCCAAGGTTGGGGAGGCAGTGCTTTGATCTAAAAAAGAACAAAATATTATCCTCAGGCCTTCAACAATTTTTATGTCAGAACTACACACAGGAAATGTAGGAAAGGTTAACTTGCACACAATCTCTGTTCATGTTTCGAACTTTACTAATTGTCTTCCTCTTCTCACTATCTGACCGCAGGCAAGTGATTCATCCCAGAAGGGAAAGAAGCCGACCAGCCGCCTTAGCGGAGGGGTAAAGAAACCATCCGAGGTCAAACGCAGCAAAAAAGCATGTGTAGCAGGAGATGGCTCAGAGGACGACACAACCAGCACCAGTGCCTGCAGCACGCCCAAAAAAGGAGGAAAGGAAATAAAAAAGAAAAAGACTGATAATCTGTTCACCGACGCTGTCAAGGAAGAGAGTTCAACACAAGTTAAAAAGGCCAAAACAGCCAGAGACAATAGTAAAGATGTAGAACTCTGCAGGTACCTGGACACTTCATGCTAATAAAAGGCTAATAAATAGCCCTACAAACATTATTCTTTAACTAGTCTTCTACACCTGGTGTTGTACTTCTTTCTTTATAGCCTGTTTTAAAATGCTGCCACAGACATTGTTACAGGGACTTTCCCAGAGAAACGGAAAATGCAGCTGGACATATGTGCACTTCATATGTGAATGCTTACTGTGCAGGTTGCTGTTGGCAGAGCTGCAGTCTCATCAGGATGCATGGCCTTTTATGACACCAGTCAATCCTAAATCGGTCCCTGGATACCGCAAGGTCATCAAGAAACCCATGGACTTTTCCACCATCCGTGAAAAACTCTCCAACAGCCAGTATGTATCTCAGCACAAATGCCAGTCTTATTAGAAGTGAGAATTGAAACAAGAGGTACATTTAACCTTTAAGGGATTGATTTGCTTTACAGATGGAATTCACTCTGCTGTTCATGTCTTGGCTTTTCATTAAGGCAGTTCTGTATATTGGACTTGTTCTTCGACTTTAATTCGGTACCTCTTGGTTCTCTCTTATTTCAGATACCAGAATCTGGAGACGTTTATCATTGACGTTAACTTGGTTTTTGATAACTGTGAGAGGTTTAATGAGGATAATTCTGACATTGGCCGTGCTGGACACAATATGAGGAGATTTTTTCAGCGGAGATGGACCGAACTTTTAAAGCAAATGAACTAGAACTGTGTGAAACTCTTCCACCTCAGCACACACACAAGAGACTTCTACTGCTGCTCCAAATTTGTAATCAAGAATGCACACATTTGCAAATGTTTCTTATAGCCTCAGTTCAAAAGGAACCAAAATACCAGCAGTTCACCAGTGTTTCTCATTCCTGATGGTGATTTGCTTGCTACAAGTGAAATTGGGTCTTTTAAAGTGCAATATCAATTCTGATTCCATACAGCGGTATCCATTTCATCTACCTGTGAATATAAAATTTGTTTTTACTTTTTTTAAAAAAATATGAGCTTTATTATTAGCATACATTTATTTAATTTTGTTAATTATTTATGATTAAATTTGTCATGTTTCTGTGAAAAGAAGGAAATGCTTCAGTCATAATGAGAGCATTTGTGGATTTTTTTGCCCTACAATGAAAGTAGATGTAAAAAAACAACAGAAAAAAAAACCTAACAAAAAAAAAAACTTGTTTACATTGGTACCTTAATGGTACCAGAATGACAATACTGTAAAACAGAGTTTGTGTACAAATGTATTAATCTACTACATGTGTGTACATAATGTCCATGTATGTTCATATTTGTTGTGGAATATGTATGATGTGTACATAAAGTTGCAGACATCCTTTATGCCTTAGACTGATTGGTTAGTGTTAAAATGGTAACATTATAATAATGACTATAGTAGTACAGTGTTAATGGCACTGTTTATACCTTCAACACTGTGGTCTCGTACCACTTTATTAGTGCCTAGTGTTCTGTTAATATATCAAAGAGTACATACAGTATTTCTGTTTTGCTGTTTATCTTAAATCTGCATTTCTCAGTCTTGTTCCCGGAGTTCTCTTACTCCACACACATTAATCTGTTCCATGCCGCAACACCTTTGAAACTCAATCACTAATGAATAAGCCCTTAAAATATATTGAATGTGTTGGGACAGTCAGAACACTTACCTGTGCAGGACAGCTGGACTCCAGCAGCAGGACTGAGACCCACTGTCTCAAATCATACAACACTGACAGACCTCAGACTTGTGTTTATCTCTGAAAACAAAATAGTTAGGGAACCCAAAGGCCTCTTGTAATACCTACAGATTGCCAGCACCTCTTTTACAGCCTCTGCTCACAGGTCCCCAGTAGGCTCAAAAAAGGCCAGTACTAGGCCATGCAGGGAGACACAACATAACGACAAAGAATGCTACAGATCTGTTTGCTTTGGCTATGGGCACAAGGCTGTCCCTAGTGTATGCCTGCACTGTCTTTTCCATCGTGCTGTGACAACTTTCTTCCAGAACAGGTTTTCTACTGGTGCTGTTGTAAAGATGTAGCATCCTAGTCTAAAGTGTTTTGTTTCAACTCATGTTGGGAGGGACACTGGCTTAATAAATGACATTTCTAAACTTAGATTGGGGGTGTGTTCAGTACTGGTGATGCAACCACACCCTGCATTAAGAGGCTTCAACCCTGCTGTAGCAGGATGGGGCTCTAGTGGATGCTCCGGGCATTCTGGGACACTCCGGACCCGTCTGGAAGGTCGGTCCTGGACTGAACCAGAGGACCTCCTTCACTTACGCCACCTAGGGTCCATTCCGCAATGGGGGAGGTCTCTATATACGGGCCTTCCTCTTATTGTCCTACAGGGCCGGTGGGGTGACAGGCCTGTATTGCGGTGGGCGTGGATCTGCCCTGCCTGGGGGGTGGGCCCGGGGGGGCTTGGATCTCTCTGGTGTGTGAATGGCCCTCTATCAGGGGGCCTTCCTTGAATGAGTAGGCATCTACAAACACTAGTGTTTCCCAACCCTGGTCCTAGAGGTACTGTACACCTATATATTTGAGTTTTCTTTACTCCTTCAAACACACCTGAAGAGCTTGTTAACAACCCCCTACTGAGTGAAAGTGGGTGTGTAAAAGCTTGTAAAGTTGTCTTACCCATCAACACTTTAGACCACAGGTCACAGCTCACCCTCTTACAGCATCAAGCACATCCTGACTTGATCCACCTCTTCTCAAAGGTCGTACAAGTACATTTTCAGCTTTGGTACTGACGTGCTGGAACAAATTTCCTCTGGTCATCAGAACTGCTGAGACCTGCTGCTGTCTTCAAACAGAGAATAAAAACCCACAACTTCACTGAGCACTGCGGATAACACCTACATGTTCATATCAGAAACTTAACACAAACTTCACAAAAATATAAGTCCTGGTGGAGTTCCGACTTCTTCATTGGTACAATCAGTCTTCCAGCAGCTCTTCATTTTTTAATTTTAAGTTAATTTTCATTTTCAACTCTTAATTTTTGGTATAATAGTATGATGGACATTTTCTTGTGGATTACAAAGCACAGATGTACATTGCTATGGACCAGAGTGTCTGCCGAATGCTGTAAATGAAAATGTCAAATCAAGTCAAGTATGTTTTATTGTGTGTATATTTCAGCCATATACACACCACACAGTGAAACCAAACAACGTTCCTCCAGGACCAGGGTGCAACATAAGAAAGGAACAGAACACCACAAGATTACATACGTGCAGATGATACAAGAAAAAAAATAACACCACAAGAGCCACAAAACAACAGGACAGCACAACATTTTGTAAATGTACAGCTCTCACATTGTTTGCACATATTGCACGTGCAATTTACGTTGTCTAGTTTAGCTAGTTTTTAGTTTTTCTGTTAATTTATGTTGTAAATTTATGTTGCATGTAGCACCTT
>JBBPDH010000002.1:14269871-14282566 GCA_037974565.1 Clupeocharax schoutedeni | reverse complement strand
TTGTTCAATAATAAAATTATTCCTCAAAAATACAACTTGCCTAATAATTCTGCACTCCTTGTATAAAAGTAGGGCTGCATTTCAAAATAAGTGAAAAGAACTTCAGAAAAATAAAGGGAGGAAAGCTTGAATTTCCCCTTTTCTGTGTCATATTTTGACTCAACAGTCTCAACCAGTTTTACAGAAAATGAACCTCAACACATCAACAGTTGAACATATTTAGAAGCTCACTTGAGCAAAAACGAGTCTGTCCTTTTCTTTTTTGGACCGTGCCATTTTTTCCTTATTTTTCACTCTTCCTCCGTCTCACCCGTCTTCTGCTGATCTTACTGCGGCTCAGTCTTGCCATTCTCTCACATCAAAAGACCTTTCTGACGTCTTTTTGCCTCTAACTCTCTCATCTGTCTTCCCTCGGTGTAAAGTCGCAACATTTACCGCCAGGAACCCACACACGTGATTGGTTGAGTGGCGTTACGTTGGATGGCTTAACTTGCATCCAATGGGTCCATGCGTTCCCTCAGCCGCTAAACCACTACGGAAAGACCATGAAAGCTGCGCCGGTTAAAATAGACGCACTCTGTCAGGTTTTAAATTATAACGTTCTGTTTTGGCTATAGGACCGGGTCCGTATGGGACAGCTTCTGGGTCCGGACCCGGACCGCGGTCCGTCTGTTAGTGACCGCTGCTTTAAAAGAATAAATGTTATTTTCAAATGCAAAATGTAAACAGCAAACAGCTTTGAAAATGCACATGCCTTCTACAGCTTGGGAGACTAGAAACAGTCCCAGTACAGTTTCTTTCATGAATTCTACAGAAGAGAGGGAAAAAAGAAAGGATGAAAAGAGGAGCAGATGAATAAAAAATGTAAAGGAATGTGCAGAGCCTTTTGCTTGCACTCTGAAACCTAACAGCATTTACAGATTCAGAGATATACAAGTGGAACAGCAGCAGCAGCATATCACATTAAAATATTTAGGTAATGTTAGAGCAGCATTATAATGCAATACTGGAAGGCAGTACATACAACCATGAAGTTCTAGTGCTTCTTTTAAGAATTATTATCTAACCAAATAGACAATTTAATGGAGGGACTCCCCTCTGAAGAAAAGAGATGTCCTTAAAGGAAAGATCAACACAAGCATTTGTCATATTTCTGACTCACTTAACCCTAGCCTTAGCCATAGCTTAGCCATTAGGCAACTGCAAGCTGGCAGAGTACCTCAAAGCACTGGCCTTTCAGGGGTCCTTCTTAATTAGGTCTGATTTATAAGTGGAGGCCATGTTTGATGGTGGCATTTCCCAATTTGACAGCTGGGGTTAATAGAATAGAAAGTTGAGTCATAACTTTTCCCTCAAGGAGGAACTCTTCCAGCCTCTCACAGCCCCATTACAGACGAGTAGAGATCATTCATCTTAGGCTCCTTCGGGTGAAAGAAATTCACCCATTTTTGCTAAAAAGAAAGATTACTTCATTTGAAGTGTAACAATTTATGGCTAGCGTTTCACTCAGGTGCTTTGGTCCACCTCTGCACACCACTGCAACCATAAAGGTCTCCTAAAGCCTTGCAAATATAACAGTAACAGTTGATGGGTCAATACAAGGCGGGTAAAGTTAACTTCAGAACATTCTGTAGGGAGGAAAGTACAACATTGTGATAAATAATTTGTTTAAGTAAAGATTTAATCAGAATTGTCTCCCGGTAGCCTCATGGCTCATCATCGCAGCCTTTTAGTGAAAGTTACTGACAGTCACCAGTAGTTCCTTTTTGTCTTTTGAAGCTTGGTAAGACAGTATGTGAGAACCCAGGGCTGTGTCTGTCGGACAGGGTTGTCTCTAGCACTAGGAAAGGAAAAGTTCTGGCACCGTTCCACTTCACCATCTACACTGCAGACTTCTCTCACAACACCACCAACTGCTTCCTGGAGAAGTTCTCTGATGACTGTGCAATAGTCAGTCTTATCACTGATGTGGATGACAGGGAGGACAGAAAACTGACCAGGGACTTTGTGGACTGGTGCCAGGCAGAACTATCTCCAGATCAACACTGGAGAAACCAAGGAGCTGGTCCCAGTACAGACTTCCGCAGGCACAAACATCCTCCGCTACTGCTACTAGACAGGTACCTTGGAGTTCATCTGTACAATAAACTGGATTGGAGAACACTAATCTCTACAAAAAAGGGACAGGGCAGGGCAGGCTGTACCTGCTGCGGAGGCTCAGGTCTTTTGGAGTAAAAGGCCCACCTCTTTTGACTCTGTAGTGGCATCGGCCATCTTTTGCGGTATGGTCTGCTAGGACAGTAGCATCTCTGTTTCTCTGCACTTTCTACCGTGACGATGCAAATTTCCCACTTGTGGGACTGAAGGCTTATGAATGAGCAAGAGTAGAAGAGTGGAAGGGTAAGGAAAATGTATTCAACCAGAAAAATGTTTCTGTGTCGATCTATACATGATTCAATAAAAAAAACCATTCAGCTCTGAGAGAAAAGACAAGAGGTTGAAAGGTTGCTCAAGTACTGAAGTACTCTAGTTTTAATACACACAATATAGTCTGAAACGTAACCTGCTGAAAATGCTAATGGGGAGTTTTTAAATGGGTGAGAAATGAGTCAGAGATGGTAGAGCTGGTGGCTCAGTAAAGCTTGGATAAGCCCAGACTTTGCTGCCAATCTAAACCAATCTCAGCTTATCTGTAGTGATTTTGGACCCAGTGTTGTGTACAATGTATGAGGAGTTCTAAAACCCCAGCTGGGTCAAAAAGACACATCTCTGCTTCCTAACAGGGTGATCATGCTCTTGACCCACCCCAAAACTCACAGATCAAAAATAACAAACATATCCAAGACTAAAAATAGCATTCTTCATGGAGGTCATATTGGCCCATGGGCTATGACCAGAGTGCTAGACATCATGTAACAATTGCACACACTGCTCTAACCTTTGTTCAGAGATCACACCTGCTAGTCAGACATTCAATCAAAATCTTTCCTGTCCTGACAGGTCCAAAAACAAACTTTTTTATCAACAAAATTTAAAGGCAAAACTCTTTTGTAAACCTCTGAGCATTTGCACCATATGTGAGTTCAGCTTGAGGAGACTAAGCGGAGAATAAGTGGAATGGAACAGACAAGTGGCAAAGCCCAAATTGAATTTCAGCAGAATGCCACCTTGTACAGTAAGGCCTTGTTTACACTGTCAGTTAAATGAGACGCAATTCAGATTTTTTGCTCATATGTGACACAAATCGGATCTGTTCCATGACGGTGTAAACAGGGAAAAAACGCATGAATTCAGATAATATGAGATCGGTTTCAGGCCTCGTTCATATGTGGGAAAAAATCAGATATAAATCAGATTTATGTGCCGATGTGACTGTCATGTAAACAGGCAGATCGGATTTTCCTAGTCATTGTTGCGAGTCACCAGAGAGCAACCACGAGGCGCATCTGCAGAGGGATGGCCTGTCGTGTCGTTGTAAGAGAGGAATGCGGACAAACGTTGACACAGCGAATCGAAAGTTCTAAAATTTCAGACCCAATGCTCCTCGCTAAAGCCCGCCACAATATTCTCCCACCAATCATGTGATCTCATGCACCCAGACGTTCCTCTGAACGGTCGTGGCCATAATAACTGAAGCATATGCACAGGCTGCAATAATCACCCTTCTCCTTCTTCTCTGCCTCAAAATCATGGTGTTATTTGGCAAATTTTGCAGATATCTCAGAGCCAGCATTAAGCATATTTCACGTTCGTCCATCTGGGATACTGTGTGGTGTAACAACCCCCCTTTGCTATAGCAAGTGTAAACATGTGAATCGGATATGGGTCACAATTTAAAAAACGTTTAAACAGAAGCTCAAAAAAATCGGATATAGGCAACAAATCAGAATTGAGCATCAAGACTTGCTGTGTTAAAGAGGCCTTAATGGACTATTTACAAACATTGCCAGAAAAATACTCATTCATTTCTAATTCCTTTGGTAAAATTACATATACTTTTGATACACATCTCTTGTGTTTTAATGATTTCTCTAGCAAGTCATATTCATGACAAGCTCAAAAATTTAAGATAAATGATTCACAAACTGATTGTTAAATAAGGTCTAATTTGTCTTTTGTGCTGCCATGGGCTATCATCTTCTTCCCACACATGCACTCCTTCCCATTTAATTACTGTTAAATTCAAGGGTATAAGTGTGAATACAAGCCAGGGGCAAAAACCCGGTACCTCTGACACAGCTGAATAGAAGTAGTTACATTCCCAGGAAATACAATGACATGCAGAATATAGCCATCAAAGAAAACCATTACAGAAAGCAGAGATTTTTCCCCCCATTTTTTTCCGTTTTATAAGAGAAAAGTTGTGGTTGTTTAAGAAATGAAGGCGATACTGACACTGAGAACCTCCGCTTCTGTTTACCTGGAGTTTCACTCCACGAATGTGTGTGTCCCAGGAAATTGTCATTTAAAGGACTGCACGGGTGAAAGACACAAAACCTGAACATTACCGTTTAAAGTATCCTGAAATTGCCCTGGATTTGGAGTGTGAAAGGGACAATACAGAGTCTGTATTGCTCCTGTGGGTGCAATTCTCTACCTTAGACCAAATGACCACCTTGCCAGCCTGTTGCCATGGTAACACACAAACGACAGAAGGTCCCTGGGAGACACACAGTTTATACATCATTTACTTCACATAGTGAGTGACAGGTGGCAGTTTAGTCTATCACTGCATGTATGAAACACAGAAGCACATCTTCCACACCAGCTGCACAAGTGGAGGAGGCATGCACCAAGAACACTGCATAAAGAGCCACTGTGTATTTCATGTTCTCCTAACAGATGCCTGTCATGATAGACAACGAACATGATGGTTAATCAGATTCCATCAGCATTAAATTCTCCTACTTGTTTTGACCCCTCGCTTCTCTGTTTTACAAGCCACAAAGGACAACAAGATACTTTATACAACAGACGACTAGGTACCGTGTTTATACAACAGACGACTAGACTCGTGAATCAAAGGGGGATCCTATTCCCGAAGGAAGAAACCAGATGTGATCTTGTCATAAAAAGCAAGCATTTCAAACCATAGATATTTCATAATATGTGCTTGTTTCATTTAAACAGCAGCCTTCCCTGAACAATCAGCACACAAATATCACCATTAACTTTCCTAATATAAACTACACAGAATTATGTTATTTTAACAAATGAATGGATTAATGGATGCAAATTCACAAACACACAAACTCCATGCAAGGCAAATACTCTTTGCTCAGGAAATAAACCAAAAAACAAGAAACAAAAGACGAAAAGCAGGACTGAAGAAGGTAAATGTTGCATCTTTTCAGGCTTTAATTACTGAGCATGAACTGTTGGCTCAGAAGAGAGCAAGAGCACAAAGATGAGGCACCACTGCCCTGATCTCACACTAACCCTTTCAAACCATCATGCAGCTTTTCAAAGAGCATGTGTGTTTGTGTATGTGCATTGTTTGATTTTGACAAATGGTGCAATCATGTTCAAGGCTCACCTTTGCCTAGAATTCCACCAAAAGCATGTTCTTATTAGCTATTAAGGTTTAGTAGAAGAAAATGTTACGAAACATGGCATAAAGTGAAATAGAGAAGTAAAGAAAAAGAAAAGAAAAGAATGAAAGAAAAAAGCAACGTGTGATCAATGATTTATTCACTTTCACTGTCTGGATTTCAATGGTGGATTTCAATGGTAAGCAGCAATACACCTAACTGTGATTCTACCGCTTATATTGTGTGCCCTTGGACTGGATGATCACTGGGCCATACATTTATAAACTAACATTTATCAACTAAAGCATTTAAAACAAACATGTTCAGTTTTGGATTTAAACAGCCACATAGTTCATCACTGAACTGCATCTTCAAAACTGAAGGCCACACATGTCCATCTTTACTATGGCATCACTGAGCTGGACAGGAATGCTCAGGCGATCTGTCACTCAAAAGACCTACGGTAATGAAACAGCCTGACTTGAGCAAGAGGTTAAATAACTACTACTGCTGTACATATTCGATAGCAGTACACACCATACAGAAACAGAGTAGGTCCGTCAAGATCCCACTCAGTAGATTAGTTGAAGATCCATTTTGTCTGCTTGTTGTATGAGCACGGATAAGCTGTTACACATGAAGTGTTGTGTTGTTGGCTGCAAAGGACAGCCCAAGTCCCTACACTTTCTCCCAGACAAAGAAATCCAAATGACTGCTCTGAAACGACTCGTTTCGAAAAGGACACAAACTGTGAAGAAATAAGCTGGTGAGATCTCTTTATGTGAGGGTGATTTTGTGCAAAGAACTTCATGAATGTGTTTTGTAAAGACTTGGTTTTTTTTAAAGTTAATTTTGCATATTATGTCCCCTTTAATAATTGAATTTTTTTCAAGTGCTGTAGCATTTTTGGCAACTGGAAAACACAAAATCTAAATGAACATTGAACTCCTTTGACATGCAAAAAGTGAAGCCAGTTGTGACCATAGTTATATCTTACCTTTGAGGCCAGACGTTTGACTGCCTCCTCTCTGTGTCGGCGGAGCTCAGGTGTGCTGGGGCAGCTGTCAGACTGCAGTGTGTTGGTGGCACTGGGTGGAGGGGTGGGCTGTGGTGGCTGACTGAGAGGCAACTCTGAGCATTGATCTCCACCTGCACATGTAATATTAAATTGTACACATTAACCAATACTGCATGATAATAAAGCAGTCAAACATAACCGCCACACAAGCCACACAACTGAACACACTTACTCACAGAAGGGTTCTCCTTTTTTCCCCCCTAACATTCTGTGTTTCAAAATAGTAGCAAAGACACCAAAAATGATTAAATAGCAAATAAGAATTGTGATCATATTTGCCTTGATGACAGCTGTGCATGATCTTAATTTTCTTTAAAATCTTTTTCATAAGACTTAAGGAAATTCCAAAATATCACTGCCCCCAAATATCACTGTCTAGGGCTGGGCGATTAATCGAAAAGTAATCGAAATCGACATTCAGAACCTATAATCGATCAAAATTTTCCAGGTCAATTATTTCGATTACTTTCCCTTTAAAAACACTACCGCGTGTGGAGTCACGTGACCGCGCTCCGTTATGTTACGTTATTCCGCCGACACGTCGAGCACGGAGAGCTTAAACACTGAGAATGAGCAACTTGTCAGTGAACTAAAAAAGGACAATAAAATAAAAAATAAATAAAATAATCGTTCATTAATCGTAATCAAGTTAAAATGTTCAATTAATCAAGATTTAGATTTTAAGCCAAATCGCCCAGCCCTACCACTGTCTGTACATTATGGGCCGGTTTCCCAGACAGGGATTAATCCTAGTCTTGGACTACCCTTTCCTTTTCAATGGAAAATGTCTATTCCCAGCACTACATAACTAGGCTTAATCCCTGTCTGGGAAACTGGCCCTATGAGAACATTTGTGATGAAGAAATAACTAAGGGTAAAGAAAAACTATTTATAATATAAAAGCAAAGCAAATAAAAATATTATTGTATAGCTACCAAAAAATATTCCCTCATATAAACAACAAAGCAATATAAATAACTTTGACACTAACTAGTTTTCCACTAACTGGTAAAGAATAGAGCATGTGTGAATAAAGACATGTCAGGCACTGTATAGACACACACACACACTTTTCTTATCATTATTAATAATCATAAGACATGTACTTACTTTTTGGGGAAGCATTAGGACTGTTAGAGGCTATCTGTCTCATGCGACCTCCATGGCAACTGAGGGCCACCAGTCGTGAGATGATAGCCGTTTTGCCAAAGCCCACGTTGCCCACAACTGTGGCCCCACGGCTCTCCTCAGTTTGGTTGTTGATCAGGACATCCTCCAGCTGCTGAAACAGCCAATCCCGGCCCACAAACACTGAGTCTGTAGTGATGCTAGGAACCTCAAACAGCAGAGGCTTTAGCATGATATCCACTGGCTTATATGGAGCAAAGCGCGCTGTGAGAAAAAACACCACACAGACCAGACACAGACACACACACACAGACACACACGTCAGTACAGTGCAAGTAACCAAAACACAGTTTATTGTTATAATTATGAAAAGGTGTAAAACATTTGGTGCCAGGGAATCAGCATATGTTACGAAGAGGTACGTACCAAAGACCGCTAGGCACCTCTGAGGTACCCTGAGCAAGGTGCCGTCCCCACACACTGCTTCCCGGGCGCCGTGTTCCTGCTGCCTCCTGCTTCACTTGGTGAATGGGTTAAATGCAGAGGAAGTATTTCGTGCTGTTGACAGTGTGCTCTGTTGTGTTCACGTATGATAGAATGGTCACTTTCTTTCAGAATATATTTGTATATTTCTTTATTAAACACTATATTATCCATGACATGTTCATGATTACATTACAGAATATTAACATTACAATGAATTGGAACAACTAAAAGTTTTTCTGCATGAAATACAGTGGAGTATTCAGGTCCATTAAATACAAAGACCAGAACATTTCAAGTCTATGCAGAGATCAAGACTTTGTTGTCATGACAAGAGTGTAAAGTAAACGAAAGTGGCCCTTTACTGTCATGCGTGAACACACCACAGCACAGCACACACAGTGTGAAGGATGTGAAATTCTTTTTCTGCATTTAACACATTCACAAAGTGATGCAGGGGGCTGCCACCACCGAGGAGCACACGGGGAGCAGTGTATGTGGACAACACCAAGGATTCCTCAGTGATGACACTAGTGCTGGGATTTAAACCTACAATTTTCTGATGGCAGGGGCAACTCCCTAACCACTTGGCCACCATAAGACCAGATTAAGATTTCTGGTAAAATAACGCCTGTTCTAACAATACAGTGCAATCTCCGTGGTATCCATACAGAGGTAAGGTCTTTGTTGTGATAAAAATGATTCGTCCTTTTGCTTATTTATGTTTTTATTATACTGACATCATTCCAATGATGACAGCATGGCCTGAAATTCCAAATAGCAGCCCTACTGTAATTTTACTACACTTATATTTAGTTACAGTTTAGGGCTGGGCGATTTGGCCTAAAATCAAAATCTCGATTAATTGAACATTTTAACTCAATTACGATTAATGAACGACTATTTAATTTATTTATTTATTTTTTGCCCTCATAGTTCACTGACAAGATCTCCGTGCTCGCCATGTCAGCGGAATAACGTAACATAACGGAGCGGGGTCACGTGACACCACACGCGGTAGTGTTTTTAGAGGGAAAGTAATCAAAATAATCGACCTGGGAAAATTTGATCAATTATAGTTTCTGAATGTCAATTTCGAATCGCCCAGCCCTATTACAGGTAATAAGTAGATTCAAAATAAACAACAACACAAAGTGATTTTATAATCTGACAGGTGTATCTTTTTGTGTTTCAGTTTATCAACATAATCATAAACCCAAAACCCGGGCCGCGGACCGGTACTGGGCCGTGGGTCATGTGGTACCGGTCCGCAGGCTGCACAAAAGAAATTTTTTACATGGAAGTCTATCCTTAAGCTAATTTCTGGTCTTACTGATTAGGAAAAAAAACACTCATCTCTGGCTGTTTTTGTCTGCCATGTCTAACAAGCAGCTGAATGTTAGTGGCAAACATTACGCTGAGTGCTAAGAAATACAAAACTCAAATGCTGTATCCTGAAAGCAATATCTAAAAGGAATTTCACATTCTTAGATTTGTTTTGTTCCTTTCATGCCCCATAGGGGCTCATTCTGAGATGCTGAGGAATATTCCTCTGCAGGACAGCTCGGCAGCCCAGAATCTGAGATCAGCGTTTGTGCGTGTGTGCATGCGCATGTGAACTCAAACAGCTGCCGCCACACATTTTTTTCACTCACTCTTTGTACTCTCTGCTTCATTCGTTCACCATTTTCTCTCTATATCACTTCTGTCTTTCTCTCTCATCTCCTAAAGCTGTTTCAATACATGCACACCACCTCTCTCCACCTCTTTCTCTCTCTCTTTCGCTCTCTCTCCTCACATTCCCTCTGTCTCAAGATAAAAGAGCAGGGTAGGTGCAGTGTGCCTGGGGTACGACTGTTCTGAGTGGAAGAAGCTGCAGAAGAAATTGTTTTTTCGTCCACTCGGAAAGCTGGGCTTCTGTTCGTCTTTGTCTTGAAAAGGACCACTTCAGAATCAGTAATTGCTTTTTGTGCTTAACAAATGCATACTCATACTCTGAGTAAAAGCACAAGATGAAACACCAGCTTTAAAAAGCACAAACATGTCTCCAAACATTGATTTGCCATCACATAAAGAGGCACACACACAAACAGAAACACAAGATCTTAGTGTTATGTAAAAATAATGTCTGGGATGCTACTGGCTAATATGAAGGTGTGAGGAGCAAAGGTTTATTTGTAAAGTACTCCATTAGACAATTTATGAGGTCTGGAAAAATCTAAAAAACCAAACACAGTCTGTTGCAAAACACTTACACTTACTGTGCCCGGTGTTTACATAACCCTTGCCATTCTATAAGGAGGGAGAGAGAGCAAGGGAGAGGACGAGAGAGAGAGAGACACGGACCAGTTTGAAAAGTATGAGTGCTCATTGATGTAGACCTGCATTATTTATGCCTTGGGCTTCCCCGAGAAAACTCCAGCACTTAAACTAAACAGCATCCGCAAACATACACAGGACTACCTGCTAATGTACAGGCTACATGTAGGCTCAGAGCTTTCAGGATGTTTTAATTAATAACACAGTATTATTCTTTAATAAAGAAAGTACAATGGTACATTATGTGATGAATAGTCCAATGTAAAAAAAAAAAAGATTTTTGGTGATATTGAACTAGTATAGCCTCCACTCTGTGCACATGAGGGGGGGAGAAATTATGGCTTCATGTGACTGGAAGCACAATCAAAAGATGCCAAATCATAGAGATATCATGTCTTTTCCAGAAATCTGATCCCATTCCGCATAGTTCAGAACAGAAATCTGCAGGGTGTCAGTAGTTAGCAGGATTTTGAGGATTTATGTGGCTATCGGCAGTGAAAGCATCTGGTTTAAAAAATAAATAAATAAATACCTTTGTCGTACGGTATCCTTCCTCCAGTGTTGTGCCAGGGCATCCGAATTGAAGTGCGCAGTGGTGTGTTACGCTGCTCATCAAGATAGCTCAGGTCTTCCAATTTAGTAGAACTGGTAGCTAAATAGAGAGAAAGGTGAAAGATAAGAGTGTACTTTAGCACGATTTTAAACATAACTGGGTTTGAAAAGTTTAAAAATCTTGTATAGTCTGCAAGTGCTGTTATGTCAAAGACAAAAAAAAAAAAATCAAATACCCACACTACTGTGCGTAGAAGAATGCACATAGGTAGCATGAACAAGTAAACTAATCGTGAAAGAGGTAAGAATAATAGCAGGGGCAAAAATTCCAACATTGCTCTTGGACCGTGATCGTGACAGAAGAAGGAACGAGGTCAGTCAGAACACATCTCACACACACACACACACACACACACACTCACACACACACACACACACACACACACGTATGTCCCATTCAGACAATGCTGTATTGAGCTGAAATGACCTACTGGAAGAGGTCATGCATAAACAGTTAACTAATGAGAGGTGAAGGACAGAGAGAGGCAGGGAGAGATAGAGTATAAAAGAGAGCAAGTTCAAAAAAAGAAAAAATGCAATCCTTTCAGTATGAGCTTATACTCTAATTCACCTTAGAAATTCACATAGAAACAACATTACATCTTAGTGATTCATCTCCCTTATGCAACTCCTGTGCACAGTCGCAGACTGCATCTTAAACAATCAAGTATCCAGGGAACTGTGTGCTCTAAGTGAGCAGCGCTCCAAGCCAACAACCTGTTAGCACTACAGCGAAGTCCTACTGCCTCTTTCTGCACTGCTAATATGCTGTCCAGAGAGCTCACGGCTGCAGTACTCACTCACAACTGGATGGCTTGGTCACAGGATCAGGTGTAGAGGACAGTGGTTCCCCAGACAGGGAGGAGGTGCAGGCAGCGTCCCCCCCCCCACCAGAGAGCCCTCACATCAGGGTGAAGGTGTCCACCTTCCTCCCTGATGCACAAAAATCTCCATATCCACTCATTCGTTCGCACCCTGCATTCAACTGGTGACTGGAGCTGCAGCGAGACCGAGTGTCGCTGCTGAGGTTTCAGCACTCACACACACAGAGAGCGCAAGAGAGAAGGAGAGAGTGAGAAAGAGAAAGAGAGAGAGAGAGTCTGTATTAACGCTGCAGATTGCAGTGAGAGGGTGGGGAATGGAGAGAAATTTGGAATAAGCTCTTTGTCAACCAAGCGACTGATTACGCTCTGAGATGAAGAGGGAGAGTAATTAATCAATGAGTGTTCCAGAAAAAGAGAACGGGTGTGAGGCAGGGAAAGGGGAGGGGGGCATTCATACTCAAACGAAAAAAGGTAAAGAATAGATTAATTCACATTATTGAAAAATATAAATAAATACTGAAAGAGGATATAAAATCTAGCCCACAAAAAGCAGTGGGTGCAGGGAAAGATAAGAGGTAAAAGACAAAATGAAGGAATAAATGAGAGGAAAGAGGAGCCAGAAAAAAGAGAGAGAGGGCGAGAGGGGAGGGGGCGTGAGTGAGACAGAGGAAGAGAGAGACAGACAGAGAGATGGAGGGGGGGGAGAGGGAGGGAGAGAGA
>JBBPDH010000002.1:14237140-14254434 GCA_037974565.1 Clupeocharax schoutedeni | reverse complement strand
TGTCTTGGTCTCGATACCCTCTGGTCTTGGTAGTGTTTTGGTCTTGGTCTAGGCGGTCTTGACTACAAGTCTACCCAGACCCCAGGTTGGGAACCACTGCTCTGGGCAATTGCTGTGGACACACCACAGCACATGGATATGCACGCGGCATGAAGTTGGCAATGTTTAGGTTGCCCCACTTCATCGCAACATTCTGCTCTAATTCAACATTAGAAATGTTATTTCAGTTTTGACCGATTGGTGTACACCAGCCTATTGGTCTGAAAGCAGTTTAGCTTTGCATGTCCATGTGCTATGGTGTGTTCACATAGGAGAGAGTGGTCACTTCACTTCAGTGTTTTTGCCTGGAATCCCTTTTGAATGTGGTAAAATAAAGAGCATACATTAGTCTTACAAGCACAGCAACAAAAACGTACATACAAAGATATACAGACCGGGCAGAAGATGACAATTATGACTTTGGGTGAATAAACCCACATAAAAGTTGTAAGAGGGGGAAAAACTACTACTACTTTAATAAGGCTTTGTTCTGCTCCACTAACTCACATGAAGGAGCGTTTGGACGTAGCTGGACACGTGGAGGCTGTACTTATTCAGTGTGTTGCATAGAGCCTCTATCCTTTGCTTCTCAATCTCTTGAACAATCTGAAATACAATATTAGGTTATTTAAAGTCAAAGCATGCAGTCTCATCAGTTAGTCACTCTTAGTCACTATGGCTAAGCCATAGAACAGAAGTGGTGAAGACCAGGGCACCACTAAATGAAGACCTGACACCTGATAGCAGGATTTCAGAGTGTTCTCCCACTTCAGTCGAATTTGGTGGCCATCCATGTTCATACTGAAGTAGTTCTCATCAACTTTGGCTTGCAGCTCTGCTGATTTGGTAAGTCTGTTGAGCATCTGGCAAAATACATGAACACAAGTATTATGGCATATTTTCAAATGATCAATTTGGAGATTTTTCCAGACATAAATGATATCTGTTTCAGAATGGAAATGTCTTCAGTGTTCTCACACATCCTCTGTTTAATTTTCATGCTACCTGAAATACCACTGTGTAAAAAAAAATACCTTCTGCTTCTCTTTTTCTGTGCAAATTTGGTTGTTTTTTTCCACAAAACTGAACAGTGCCTCGTGTTCTCTGGTTAACCCAGCCAGCTTTTTCTTCACCTGTGGAAAGCACAAGGAATCTGCTGCTCAAAGCAAATGATGGTGCAAATATGTGTCTAGTATTTCCTCTATAATATTCTATGCCTAGTATCTTCTCAGTCACACAAACACTGATACAAAACAAACAGTTTTTTTTAAAAAAATAATTCTCTGTATTGCTTTTTTTTGTATTGCAGAATTCACTCGTGTCTGTACTGCATTTACCGCACTGTAGCATATAAAAAAGGATTTGATTTTTTGCAGTGTGCTAAAGTCCTGAACTCAGGGCTTAGCCTAGAGGGTTTCAGAAGAAAAAAGAAGAAAGTTTCATTAAAGGTGTCATCATAAATAACTGTCAGCACCTTACCTTCAGTTGTTCATTCCAGTTTGTAACAACAAGTTTCCTGGATTTTTCAATGGCATTATCCAGCTGCACTTGGGGAAAAAATGATCTAGTCAGGTGCCTATTTCTAACAACACATACTGCTACAGGCTGTGAAGGGCATAGACAATAAAACTTAACTGAAAACAAAGAAGTACTAACTGAAAAAAAGTACTACGGACAAATTCCTGCTGTTATTTTTTGCCTATTTCACATACACACCAACCACTCACTCCTTTAGGTACACTTAACTTGCATCTACACTCTACAGTATGAGGACACAGCATTTAAAAACTCCAGCAGCACTGTGAATAAGCTATTAGTATCCTAATAGTATATTATACAATTATATAGTAACGGTAACAACAACACTAGACTAGACTATATTTGGTCACTGCATGTTTTAGAACGTTTGGCCAATGTCTGTCAAAATATGCCTGCAGGGCATGTCAGTATTGTGTGTGTGTGTGTGTGTGTGTGTGTGTGTATTTGTACAATTTAACCACACACGGGTTTCTTCCTCTTGGTATGCTCATCCAGAACCTGTCGAATTTCCAGAATGGTATCTTGGTGTAGAGCCTGTCCTAAGATTCTGTAAGTAAAGACTGTTTAGAAATGTGCCTCAACCCAAAACATTTCAAACAAGGACATTTAATAGTGCTGCAATTTACCTGTGTGCCTCTGCCACTGAGAACATCTCATTTGAGATAAGGGACCACGCATTATAGGTCGAGCTTTGGAAAGACGGTAAAACAGGCCACTAGGAATTTGCATTATTAGCTGGATCAACAAGACATGCTCTTAGTCCAGCACACAGACTGATCCAATCTTTTCTTTCTTTTTTTTTTTTTTTTACTTTTCAGCTATTCTTGAACAGTAGAAAACCTAGTGAGAAGTAAGAGAACACTCACTTGTTACTCATCGCTTTGGATATTTTGATGAGTTTCCCTGCCAGCTTCTGCAACCCTTTGGCATAGTTGATCTCCAGCTCGGACCTGTATTTACAGAAACAAACGTATCTGCCTATGTCTTAACTGCACCATAAAGCACAAATCTGTTTATGACCTCTAAAGGAGGGCAGAGCACATGGAATTGTGTCCTTGGGCACCCTGGACATTTTTGTCTATATTAACAGAAGTTTTTATTCAAAATGTAGGTAATCTGAACTAATACTGCATTTTTAAGAACTTTGAGCGGATCTTTAACTATTACCCTCCACCAGTTAAACAGTTAAAGACTACAAGCCATTGAGATATTAAAAAAATACCCTGCAAGACAGTGCAGACAGGCAAAAGGTAAAAGAGTAACTGCAGCTACAATTAAAAATCAATCCAGAAGTCCTGGCTTGTAAGTGCAAGACCGTGTCTTTGGGGAGAAATGGTTTTCACTTCTCTTTCCACATTCTACTCAAATATCAAGAATTTGGTCTTTTTTTTTCAATCACCTTCAAGATAACAACAAGGAAGGTTAGAAACCAAACACACTCAGGAAAACGTCAAGCCCTTAAGTGACTTTTACCTTTGCTGGAAAACTGTTCTGAGCTCCTTGCAAAAGTACTCTCCATTTTTTGAGAATGTCTTGAGGTCCTGGTAGAGCAGGTTGTACTACGAGACATTCAGGGGTTCTCTTACTTACAGCTCACAGCACAGCACAAACATCTCATACACAAAACATGCGCAACAGACATTGAAACAGTGATATTGTTTTGTTGTCCTGTTTTGCATTTAAATGATGTAAGAAAAAACCCTCAGCCAACTCACAGTGCAAGTGCCGAGCGGGTCCTTCATCTTCAGTCTGGCCGTTTGTTGACTTTGCACTTTTAAACTTTGACCACACTCCTCCCTTAAGGCAGGCATGCGGAAATCACCTGTGCAGACTCATCAAATACGAAATGGCTATGGCAGAGATCGAGGTTTCATTTATATATTCGTTCACGCACCCCCACAGAGACAATTAGTGGTACGTTATTAGAAACAGGAGAAAAGTAAAAGAAAGAAGAAAAAGCGCAAAAGCTATTTTTTTTTTCTGTCGTGTTTATTCAAAATACATGGCAACATTATTCGTTTGTACTGTTCATAATCTGATGTTCCACCAAAGGCAGAAAACCAAAGCCTTTGAAAATACCTTTTATTCCTGACATCAAGTGTAAACCGCATAATTCAGCATCAGCGCACTGTCTGCAGTGCAGAGAGACAGTGGCTAATTAGCTGCGCATCCTCTCCACAGCTTGTTCATAATCCACAGCAGTGACCTTCAGAGCACAGAAATAAGAATTCGCCTTAAAAATACTCAAAAACAAAAGCTTCACTCCGACCGCATTTCACTGAGTGATCCGCTTAGCTGGATGATTAAAGTGGTAAATTATGCCAAGAACAAATGGGAAAACTGGAATCCAGTAGCATCCAGCGCTGAAGAGGAAAACATACGATACCACTGTATAACATGTAAGTGCATATGGTTTCTGGCGCTATAGTTCATATTAAAAAATGCACTGTACTGGTTTTAGTTGTTGGGGCAGGACTTCTTCATTATAGCCTATAGATAAATATTATGCAACTAGTACTCATCTGGTATTAATACTGTGCAGAACTGGAATGAGAATGTGAGAGTCTGTGTGTGACAGGGGCTCTTACATAACATATAGTCTGGATGTTTCAAGTTCAAGACCATCAAACCTGATGAAGAATAACACTGTAACCAAAGATCATGTAACACAGTCAATTAATAATCCAGTTTGATACATCTTATAATTTACCTTCTCTTAGACCAATGTCCTGAATGTAATGAATGTAAATATCAGGTAAAGTGTTTTATCAGTGAGATCTTCGTTGTACAGGCGTGTACTTGATTTGAGGTGGAGGACGGTATGGCAAATTTTGCAGCATTACAAACAAAACGCATGAGCATATAATACTGTTACAGAATCCCCATATACGGTTACACTAGTGCAAATATAGCATGTGTGTGCTGGTCATTTCTGTAATGCATGTCATACAGTTGTTTTTTTTATCAGTGAGCATATCAGACAGCAGTTACTTCTTAACTGTGACTACGGTAAAATAATTTCAAACCAAAAACATTTCCAAGTTGTAGATGTGTGTGGATCCTGAAACAGTGACTGAACTTTAAATAGCCGTGCCATTTCAAAACACTGACAGCAAATTGCATTAAAACATGGGGGGGAAAAAAGTCTCAGCCACAAATCTGCAACCTATATATAGATATAAAAAAATTAATAAATACAAAGACGTTACTTCGAAAAAATAGCCGCTCCCATAAGACCAAACTACATGACCACAGCAGCATGCTAGCATGATGAGAAGAGATGCTTCCATTCATTCACCAAAAAAAAGGAAGGAGTGCATTGATGTTCAACCGAGTGTCTAAAATGTAAGATTATTAAGAAAAACAACAAAAAAAAAAAAAAAAAAGAGGGAAAAAAATGTGTGGACAGAATCATACTGAAACAGAACTGCATTCACATTATTCTATTTAAGAACTTCCAGTACCAGACAGGCAACATTGTTCATGTTTTGACACGCACGAGTACTGTACAGATCAATGAACCAGGCTGCAGTGGGCTCCACTGGAACGTATAAGGGCGGCAGGATGCTTAGTGTTCGTCATGACAGGGGGACACAGACAGGTAACCGTTAGTGCCATGAGCCCCGTTGGTCCCGTTAGTGTGGTGTTTCTGAGCTGAGGCCAGGACTTCCTCTTCATCAGAACTTGACTCAATGTCACTTCGGTCATCCTTTGACACCTGGAAAAGACAGACATGCAGATTTTACTCGCAAGAATATTTAAATATATATATATAATTTCATGATTGTAATGCAAACACAATTAGATAAATAATTTCTATGCTTTTTGAACCACATTCTTCTAAAAGTAAAATATATATTCACTAAAATAAATGTGAAATAAAGTGAAAACATGAAATCTATAGTAAATTTTTGATTTATTTATTTATAAAAGCGTGCCTAAAATGTCATGCTTTAAATGTATATGGGGTTGATATAGACTTCTCTCAGTTTACTTTGGGAGGCTTTGCTTTAACACTGTGTGGAGGCTGTACTTTAGTAAAGCTAGTTCTCTCTGTGAATTACTGACGTGCTCCAAAAAACAGCATTCTATTACAGCCAAGAAAACGAAGAATCAATAATAACACAACTGTGTTTTAACGGTAGAAGAACTTGACAAACTTTACAGACTATATTGCTGTTGTATTACAAAAACGTGCTACATTATCTGCCACATTTTACTCCATGTTACTTTGTGCCATACACTCCCCTACCTAAATAAACAAAATGGGAAATACTTCCCAAGGACCCAGGCTCTAGTGCCATGGCCATAGATTATGATCATACTGGATCATACTGGCACTAATTAATCAACACTAAAACACATACAGCACAATGAAAATGAAAGTAAAACAGATGAAGAAACTAATCAGAATCAATATTTACCTAATATCTAACACAGGGGTGCCAAACTTCTATAATGGGTGGCTTTGCCCAGCACAGCTTGACGAGTTTCCTCTTCAAAAGTCCATTATTTTAGGAGGGAGTACTTCCAAACTGTGCTGAACATCAGCCGTCCAAGAATAGAATTGGGCTCTCCTGACCTAATTAACATAACAGTACAAACATTTGATTGTTTACATTACTTCCTTTCCTACTTACATGTAAAGGATTCCATTTTCCTGCCTGGGACAGCGAAGGATTGACAGAGAAAACAGAGACATGGCACTTAAGAAAAAACAGCAGCAACAGCACTGAGCAAAGAATGCATGTTCTATTAACTACTTTCAACAGACTTTTTTATTCACTTTGAATAAATAGGCAAAATCCACCAAGATGTTAGATATTAGAGTTAGCAGGTTTTGAACAAGTAGGGCATAAAGAGAAGTAGTAGTGTCCAGTCCTGCTGCTCTCACCTTGCCTCTGGAGATGGCTCTGCAGGTGATTTTTACTATGAGATAGGACCAGAACGTGTGAAGTGCCTGCAGCATCACCAGTAGTGCGTTGAACACCCACCAGGATGGGTACGGCCCCACAATCTCCCAGCTCTCAAACAGAGTGCTGTTTAGAATCCTTTTCAGATCAGACGCACAAAAACAGAGGCCGAATTAGCTTATTTGTCATAGTTCATTAGGTCAGTGCTCAAATATATACACTTAGATGATCTGGCATGTGTAACACTGAGTTTAACAGAACGGCATAACAGCACATTTCGGAAATAGATACACAGCAGATACACAGCAATCCAAAGATGAAAGGTAAACTGCAAGTATATGTCCGAATTAACATCACTGCTTATATAGAAATCTATTGCTGTACAATAATACAGTTTTGTCTTGCGGCCAGTTCATTTATTAACAGAAAAACAATACACCATACAATGTCATCAACCATAATGTAACCTCCAGCCTAATACTCTTTAGTTTAATGATATGGGAACACCTTGAACTCTTTGTCAAGTTCATGATCTATTTCTGAACACCTTTTGCTGTGTGGCAGGGTAAGCAGCAGTGCATTGCCCAGAGCATCAGACCGTCTCTGTTGGTTTGCCCTCTTCCCATAGTGCCATCTTTCCCCCACTTACGAGAAACACACACACCTGATCGTTGGCACAATGTAAAAGAAAACATGGTTCATCAGACCAGACCATTACTCCATGGCCCAGTTCTGATGCTCACATGCCCCTTTTGGACACTTGCGCTGTACATGTTTTCTGATAAGGTTCTACCATAGCCAGTCATATCCAGACATTTTTGGGACAGTATCTCTTCTTTGGGATCATATCAAACTAGCCATTTATTCCCCAAGAGCAGCAATGAGCCTTGCATGCCCATGACCTTGTCATTGATTGGCTGGTAGTTCTTTCTTGGAACACTTTTCGCAGTCACTAACCTTCTGCATACTAGGAACATTTCACTAAACCTGCCGTATTGCAGATCCTCTGACCCAGTGATCTAGCATCACAATTTGAGCCATGTTAAATTCACTTTTTCTGCTTATTGCTTTCTTTTCCTGCTGACTGCTTACTTGTTGCCAACTCACTGGCAGGTGCCATTGTACTGGGATACAAAAATGTATTCACTTTACCGATCTGAAGTTGTGGCTGACTGGTGTATAGTCTAGCATACCAAGGACATTTCAAAACTCATCTTACAGACACATAGGACAGAGAGAGTTGCAAGCTTGAATGCTTAATGGTATAAAGTGCCTCAAGAGCCCATGCCTGAATAGCACATAAGGCTAAAAACAGAATAAAGTATTATGAAAAATGGATCAGAATGATAGACAGGCCTATTTCACGCAATGAATGAAAAAATAATGAAAATAACAAATGAATGGCTTTATGGGCATAAGAATTGATGGCGAGGTACAGAAGCTATGTCTGAATTTTTGATACTGTTACAACAGGTCACCTCCCGGGCTTTATGCCATGTAAAGCCCATGAGATGACCTGTTGTAACAGTAGAAAAAATGACTATGTTTAATATCTGAATGAGTCAGCACAAAGAGAGATGAAGTGAGGTCTCGGGACAGTAAAATAGCACAGTCGTACGGAAAAATACAACAATGGCAACAGAACACAGTTATGGAACTCTTTTTGGCTGGGTCTAGCGTATATCTGTCACTCAAAATAAAAATCTTTAAGTCTCTATATTCTCTAAAAGCTGAGGCCTCATTTCCTGGCACCACTTGGTGTTGCCTATAGTTGCCTATAGGACATCAAATAAATAAAAACAGACATAAGCATAAGACAAAGGGTGACATTTGTGTTACAAATGAAAACAAACAAATTCAGCAAAATTCTGCGAGGGTAAAAATGTGACTGTCTGTTCAATAAGCTCTCCTCCTACCACCATGTTTGAATATGTAAAGTGATAGCCAGTTCTTTATTTAGGTTTTTAAATTGGTGTTAAAATGCATGAGTCATAGTTAAAAACTATTCCATTAAAATACAAAGAAGCATAACAGGAGCTTCTCACATCTCTCGCCATCTCTCCCTACATTTCTCTCTCTCTCTATCTCTCTCTCGCTCTCTCTCTGTCACTTTCTCTTTGGTCCTCAATTGATTTGAATCTTTATTCTGTTGTGGTAGTCATAGTAACCATTACTTGGCAACAGCAGGAGATGCATCAAAAGTGAAAAAAGTGGAAAGGAATGTTTCATATATTCAGTCTTGTAGGCTAAAGAGGGCACCACCAACAGATGGCGCTTACCAACCTAAAACACTTCCCATTTCTTGAAAGCAGCCAAGAGCGATTGGACTCTGGATGGTGATACCAATTATAGTCACTGGCTGAGATGAGCAGTTGTTCAGGAAAGTAACAGGTAGCCTGCCATAGGCAAAAGATCATATATCTTACATGTTCCTGACTAATCTGTAGTCATTCCGTAGCCAGAAAGAGGAGCAAAGTTACAAGACCACAAGTCATGAAGACTCAGTTTAAAAGAATCTGAAATACATCTGAGGCAGTAGAAAATAGTAGTAGTAGAAAACAGCTGTGGCAAAGCTTATGTGATGCATGGAAATCTGTAAGCAGTTCTCATATTCTTCAGACAATAAAATCTGCATTATTAACACTCTCTCCAACTGTCAGAAGACATCATCTGCTACTGACAGGAACTCACTCAGAAACACTCCCGAGACACAATACACACAGAGAGAGAGAAAGCAAAGGAAAGAACAAGAGAGACTGACAGTGAATTCTTACCAAACAGGAAAAATGCCCAGCCTGGAGCTGATGAATACCAAGGCGAACATGATGAACAGGACATTGCAAAGCCTCTGGCATTTTGCATAATTGGCCATTTTAGCAGCCTGCAGATAGAAACTCATTTAATCATGAAGCATATACAAAAGCATAATTAACAGCTAACATACTGTAAACACAAGTTGTCGACACTTTATGACCATGCATGATCTACTGCACCTGCATCTCATCATGCATAAAGTACTACATACACAAGTGGATGTGAGATCAGAGCTTAACAGCAACTATACAATGATTTTACATTACACTCTGCACATATGGCCTTAAAAGGCCTTCAAACAGAAGCTGCCACACAGCTCTCCAACTGTAATGGAACAGATGCACACTGGGAGAAACAAAGTTCATTCATATACCTCCAACAGTACATCTGCAGCGTCGTGGAGGCACATGACGAGCGTGCCCACCCGAGCCATGTTATTCACGTAAGAGAAGGTGATCAGGGAGATGGTGGCAACATGGTGCATGAACATGAGCAAGAAGTCCTGCAGAGAACATTGTGTCAAGTAGGATCAACCAGCATTTGTGTATGAAGAGATACCTGTGGTACCATTACAAAGTATTTCACACATTTCATCATTGTACAGAGTCTGAAAACCATTCTGAAAGTAGTGCTGGGTGACATCGATAATATTGTGATGAGATTTTTTTGTCATATCATTCAGTATAGATGATTATTGATAATTATGTGAATTTGCAAAAGCACAACTTTAAAGAGATGGTTGGGCCAAAAGGAAAAATGAAACAATTGGGTAACATGTGTGGTATACTCTGTAGTGGAAGTCTCCATGGAAGGCCTGTTCCAGTTTACAGACTAGGTCTAAAGGGCGCCTTCTGATGGACTGTGAATACGTGAAGAACTTCTGAGGAACTACAACTCGTCTGGACAGGATTTTTTTCTATTCACTAGCTGGCAACTGCTCCAACATTACTGCTAGAAAACAACAGTCTGTCTTCAAAATTCAATTACAACAGGCTGCTTGAACGGACACATGGCTATCCAGATGTCTTACCCTTTCTCTGCCTGAAAGTTATCCTATAGCTCGGTGACTGGGCTGGCGGTCAGAACTAGTTGAGGACCACCAGATTCTAATATCTAATTAGAGCAGAACAGAATTTCTACAGTCTGAATGACAAAAAAGCCAGATGAAAAAATAATTGAGCGATGTCAGTGCTCAGCATCATAATGTCTTGAACATAGCTTGAACATGGAGAGTTGAGACTTTTTATACTGTAGTCTTTATGGAAAGTCTGAAAAGTACTCTAAAAATGTGATTTAAGGACCAAAGCAGATTTGCTCTGGTGTCTAAACAAAACTGTTACTGACTAAAATGTGATCCTTTCTATCACCCAGCACTAACTGAAAGCACGCTAAAACACAACACGCAAAATGGAGCATCAGTAGGCCGTTAATCATAACTTACCCCTTTGTAAATCTTTAATGCTCACAGTCATTAGGTTTAAATGTTATCCCAGCATTTAGACGATTCTTCTATTCCAACATATATACATTACTGTACAATTACAATGGGACACTAGGCTAATCCTTGGCCTAAATTCAGCACAGTGATCCTGTTTAACAAAGCCGCTGAGAGATGATGTGTTGCATGCTCTTCTGGTGAATCATAGGACTATGGGGCCGCAGCCAGATGAACAGGAGTCTGATGAAGGTGGTGAGGAAGAGCAGTGGTGAAAAATAGAATGGAAGCATGGCATACAGACAACAGGGAACATACTGGAGCAGGCAGGGGGCACAGGACCTCCTCAGTGCATGGTGAGATTTGTGCAAGGAAAAAACTGAAAGTAGAAAGAAAAACAAAAATACAGACAACATGCCATGGTCAACAGGGAGATGTGAGAGAGTGTGTAACAGTATGGCATTGTAGGGCATTGTAGAGTGAGAGAGAGAGAAAGAGAGAGGCAGAGAAAGGGTCAAACATGATCATGGTGAAATACAGTGCAGGCTATAGGTAGCCAGACAGTGACCATTTGAAATGAAACGTGACTGAGGTTAATATGCAGAAAGTCAAATTAAATTTTAGGGTATTCATATGGGTTGGACTATATATAATTGAAGAACCATCTCACCCAGATTAAAATGAACATGTAGACTCATACACCCCCCCCCCCCCCACACACACACACACACAAACACACACACTAAGTTAGTATAGTCTCTACAGAACACGATTACCAGCAGACTGTGTGTGAAACTTTTATGTTTAAGGCTAAGTGTCAGCTAGAGAGGTATGCACCCACCCCAGCATTGGGCTGTACATCAATAGTGGTGTGTGGTGTGTTGGTGTGACTGGTGTGGTTGGTTATAAGGTCTTCTCCATCTATAAAATTCCAGTTTTTGCCCCTAAAAAGCACGTCTGTTCTCTTTTACCTTCCCATTTGTCTGATTATGTTGCCATCTTCTGTCCATGTGACTTTGTGCTTGAACATTGTGCTTTTATGTACTGTTTAATTACTTTGTCTATTTGTGAGTGTTGCCATCAGTTGCATTTATGGTGAACAGCACGGAGCATGCTCTATTTGCTCATTTGCTGTTGCTAAGCTTTTGTTTAATACACCATTTTTGCTTTTTAACAATGGTGACAACAACACAGCTAATATTACCTGGAAATTCCTCTGACTTAATGAATCTCCAGTCTCTTCATTTGCTGCTTTATTGGCATTGGCATATAGGAAATCTAGAAATCTATTGCCTTTTATTATTCACCTGATTTTTTGCACTTTAAACTCAGTCACTGTTTTGGAGCACCTGGTCAAAGCAACAAAAATTGAGCCACTGTGCAGTGGACTGGACATCTCGAGAGCAGCATGCAGGCTAAGTGTAGATGTTCAGCAGCAGGTATAGTTCAGTTAAAGCAGTGCTAGCGTGAGCTAATTTCCCTTGAGAAATGTGTGTTACTTTAGCTGGAAAAAAGCTTCTCAACAGTGTAGAATAAGTACCTTCAGAGTCAATAGCTATTGTGGAGTGGGATTTTGGCAGAAAAGTAAAGTCTCCATAGTTTTCTGGCTTAAGAGGCTGTAACAACTTTCAGATGGTCCTTGTTAAAGTACCAAATAAACCAAGGACGCTTCTCTTTCCTAGCAGATTCTAACATCACCTCAACAGCGAACTCAGAAAAGAATAATCTGCTTAGAAAAGAATACTTGTTTACGTAGAAATTCCGAAAAAATATCACGGATTAAGTAGTGCTTATCCCTTCCTTTCAGTATTTGGCTGGTACAAGGGTAATGACCTCATAATAGTCATCTTAATCAATCAAAGCATTTCTGGAGAACGATATGCATAAAGACTAAACATTGAGTGTACTGATAATGAACTGACACTATAATCTCAGGACACAAAAACATTTCTATTTATTTATAGAAATAAATCCCAGATCTGATATGTAGCTTTAGCCAGTCAAAGCCATGGTGATCTCAGACATGACCAGACCAGTCTGACATAGCAGCAGTCACTATGATCACTGCAGTGTCTAAACACCAAACGGAACATGTGGTTTAAGTGTGTGTACCAACGGCCTAAATAGAGATGTATTTGTGCTGCTCCTGTACGTGTGTGTAAAGTATGATCGCTCCTCTGTTAACCTGGTAGTTGTCAGGACTCTTTCTCTTCTTGCAGGACATACATTGGTAATGTGGATTACATGGGTTTTTGTATGATGGTAGATTGTTAGTAGTAAGTCTGTGTTAGACCAGCTGTGGGCCTGATTTGCACTCAGCCTACTTAGAAAACCAGTCAGTGTGTGATGTAGCAAATGAGTAGAAGACAGAGAGAGGAGAAAAAAAGAGAAAGATGACAGGTTATGTAGAGCTGCACAACCAGCATACACAAAGTGGTTCTTTGATGTTGCTTTTAATGGAATATGGACAGAAAAAAACTAATTTACACAATTATTTATGAATCCCAGATGCTCGCTGCTATGAAAACTGATTCTAGATCAGCATTTGATCTAGACTGCTTTGTCTTTTTCGGCATCTACACGGTAAAGTGTTGTTACGGTGTTATATTGGTTCTTTAATGAAAAGTGTAGCTTGAGTGGGTTGAGAGAGGTTTGGGTATGTGTTTCCTTTAATATCACTTCTTCCCCTTCTTATTCCTGATCCTCAACTAAAGGAAGGAACATTAAGTGTGAGCACACCACAGCGAACAGCGTGAAATTCTTGCATTTCACCCATTATGCAAGTCAAGCAGTGGGCAGCCAGCGACGCAGCTTAAGAGTACCTCAGTGGCGCCACTGCTGGCTCTGAGATTCAAACCCACAGCCTTCCGATTGCAGTGGCAACTCCCTAACTACCAGGCCACCAGCCGCCCCATATTCAATTATAGGCTGATACTAAAAATATAACTACCTAATACTGCCTACAAATTCTGATATTTATATAATTCCATGTTTTGAATATTTAATTACACCAAGCTTGAATTAACAGCATTTATTTTTTGGATTGTTGTATTCCACTAAAACCTGTTTAGGTGCTTGAGAAAACCTGCAACTTGAACCTGGATTATTCTTCTGAAATGTCTCCTTCACCTTTACTTCAGAAAATAATTGGTTTATGAAACAGCAATGAAGACCAAACCTTATTACAGTATTACAATCTTCATTTATGCCATCAGTTGCAGCTGTTATGACAGAGGAAACACCACACCACAGTAAGGAGAAATGGCTAGCAGGCTGGTTTGCTGAATGCTAACTCTAGCACAGCGGTCCCCAACCTTTATTTCGTCAGGGATCGGTTTAATATCAGAACCTATTTTCACAACCCAGCCTTTAAGGAGTGGCAGATAAATGTACGTATACGTATTTATACAAACCAATGATACACATAAAAATGGGGGTATTTTAAATATATAATAATGGGGAATCTTTAAAATATAATAAAGGTAAATCCAGTGTGTACTCGCAGCTTTATTAACTTTATTTTATTATTTTTTCTGTGCAGCCCGCGGACCAGTACCACATGACCCACGGCCCAGTACTGGTCCGTGGCCCGGGGATTGGGGGCCACTGCTCTAGGCTACATATTATTACCCCGAGGGGCCGGCATACGTTCCTTCCATATACTTCTCTAATCCTGGATTCCTTAATAACAGCATGAACTAATATTAACTCTGACTGCAACTGACCACCAAGTGGGAGAAGAGCATTACTGAAAGTTGCCTAACTTACACTTTCAGCATGTGACACATTGTGTAACTGGTCTTAAATGTTGCATAGTGGTGTATTAGCCTTGTAGCTCTGGTACTTGCTTCTGGGGTGAGTGGAAAACTGTGTAAATTAGATTTCTGCCCAACAGACTTTAGCGTTTTACTGCTTCACTGTCTCTGTACATTCAGGAGGACTGTGGCTGTGCAATAATAAAGCATATCAATAAATGCACATACATATGAGCTGTGACTTTGCTTTGTTGTGGCGGCCTGAGCATGAGTCAGTGGTGCAGAGGAACTTGACCAATGACCATTCAACCATTTACCGCTAGCAAAGGAGAGGAAGTGAGAGACTGTCCTGGTATTTCACAAAGCCCCGTGGAGAGAGCGTTCAAGCACAACCACTGAAGTCCATCATAGTGAGATTGGTCCTTGCATACATTCATATAATTGTACTTTATTTAAATAACATATGAAAATGTTTTTTAAAATTTTTTTACTGTGTATGCTATGCTGTTCAAGAAGTGATCGAAGGGGAAGATTAAGCTTCGTACCTTCCTTCTGATATCCGTAAACTGGGAGAAGAGCAGCGACAGGTAAAAGGATAGTTCCAGGATGTAGTAATAATGAAGATCCACCGTTAGAGCCTATGCAAATACAGAGTGGCGCAACAGGGATCAAAAAACAAAGATATTTTTACACTGTGGTGTGTTTCTGGATCAAGTGAATATGAACAAACAGTGTAATCAATGGTGCTGGATGACAGCTAGCAGTTTCAGGAACTGAGATAAAAATCATAAGTGAGAGCCTCTCAGTCATTAAATAAAACCATGCAAAGCAGTAAAATCATGTTTATGTTTAAATTACATCAGGAAGAAATTGTACCTGATAGGGGTAGTTGTACCAGCATTCCCTAGTGTTCCACAGCCAAGGGGTCTAGAAAAAAAAGCAATTGCGAAACACAGGTTTTACACTCCAATAAAAAGTGACTGTAGCTAATCTTATATTGATCCAATGTAAATAAATGAATTGTCAGGAAACATTCTGCCACTAATTAAATGCCCAACAAATGTGATCTCAGTGTTGGGCACTGTTAAGAATCTTTGTATTTAAGCCGCTGTATCAGCATGTACACATTTCACAGATCTTCAGAGAGAAAAGGCCTAATTACATTACATAAACCTCATTAAGCCATAATGAACTCGTATGGAAGCAGAATAAAAACGTAATGTTTTTTTTCCACTCGCTAGAGGAATTCAGGGTTAAACCTGCTAAAGTAAACAGTGCTAGTTCTACACGAAAAAGACATTTTCAGGTTTTATTTCGTTGTTTTTTCAAGCACCTCAAAAAAATCAACATATCAAATGAAAATGCTAAATTCCACTACATGTCCAGAAGGTATTCAGACACGCCTTCTAGTCAATTAAGCTACTTTAAAGTGCAGACAATGCTGATACAGGCATTGTGACTATGGACACTAAGTTTTTATAATATATGTAGAAAAGCACTTTCAGTAAAACTGGAAGCTCTGGAGCACCATGTCTGATGTGAAGCTTTAACCTGAGGGTATTAAGCCCCGCAGCTTTGGGCTGTGGAGCAGTGGAACTGCACACTCTAACTGTTTTTGTACGACTTGCAATAGCATCATCCAATATCTGACCTCACTAATGCTCTTGACTGAGGCTGAGTACAATCAAAAACCCACAACAACATTCCAACATCTTGGCAGAAGAGTAAAGTGGCCAGCACTATTAATACTCTTGATTTTAGAAGGGCAGCTGTCTGCAGACTTTTGACAATTTACTTTTGATCAGCTGTCCCAAAGTATAAGTCTGAGCAGGGAAAGTAGTGCCAGGATGATGAAACACTTTGTGCAGTACAGCGGCAGTAATTATATTTCTACAGAGCTTTCCAGAACACACTTCTTACTGAATTGAGGTGCTACAGGCTGAGGGGCTGGCTCCATCTGAGACATTTACACAGGCTCCAGGAGAGCTCTACTGAATTTACGCCTGTTCTCTTTCAGTCCTGCTACTATTAATAACACCATCAGGACAGCCCCAGTCCCTCCGCAACAAATGAACTCGTTTTATAAAGTGCATCGTCATGCGAGCTGATCAAACTAAAGTGTTTCGCCCTCAGCTCATCTCTAGTGATTACGACCAGTGATCAATCAGAGACAGGAGAGAGATACGTAGCGTCCAGCTACTGCCAGCATATTCAATTATGCAAAAAAAATACCCCAAAAACACTACACACTCACTTCAGTCCTTGTGCCCAATATTCATAATATTCCTGACCTAATTAAATAGTTCCAGCATTATAAAGTATTCTTTCATTTATTATTATCATAGCTTCACTGTAGTACTAAATAGCAGTGCTGATTCAGTGCCATATATTTACTTACAGGGAATACTCTCTGCAATATGGATACAGTGATGAATAATAAATGGCAGCATTCAGAAAGTGAGCCTGGTAGGAGAAAGTTCACAGCAACAGCTCCAAAGTATTTGAAAGGTCCAAGATGACAGCTCTCACCATTTCTCCTGTGTTCAAGATGCCCCTGGTTTTGATGTAGTCTTAGCTCTAGAACTGTACTGTAGTCATGTCATTTTATCAACACTGTATAGCGGCTTGTTAAGGTGTACCCATTTCTCACACAGGTTTTAAACTGTGCAACTACAGCTTGTATAATCTCTAGTGCTGTCAGTAGATTAAAATATTTAATCGTGATTAATCTCATGTTTGCCATAATTAACTCGCGATTAATCGCACTTTAATCGCACCTGTACTAAATATACTGTTTTT
>JBBPDH010000002.1:14184002-14204680 GCA_037974565.1 Clupeocharax schoutedeni | reverse complement strand
TCGGCCACCGAAATATTTTTTTGACTTGACCGAAAACAGTGATGACGTCATCAACAACCGCAGACTGCACGCACCAGTGTGTGGGGGGGGGCGTGGCGTTGAGCATGGTTCTCAGAGGGGGCGTGGCGTTGTTAACGGCGAAATTTTTTTTTTAAAAGAATCTTACGCGTTAACGGCCCAGCACTAATATATATATATATATATATAAGATCAAGTTTTTCTCTTTTTATATGCCTTTTTGTCAGTACAACCTTGAAAAACATTTCTCATAGCCAGCTAACATTTTCTATCAAGCTTTTTGCACACTTCTTCTGGTTCAGAATTATTTATAAATCTTGGATACATGTTTGAATTCTGTTCACAAGAACTTTTTAATTCGACGTAGTAGAAGGTTGATTTTGATGAATGTTTTGGATCATTGCCTTAGTGTAATGTCCAGTTCTTTTTCAGTTTCTTCACTGACTGTGGGGTATTAGCTTCCAGTATCTGTTTATATTTAATAGAGTCCTTTCTTCCCTCTAGCCCCACAGCATTTTCTGCACCACTGGTTGACAAATAACACCATAGTGTTGTAGCCCCCTCCTCCCCATGCTTAACAGTGGCTGGGTTTTTTATGCTTCTTGTATTTGGCAAAAAAATAAAATAATATAATGAGACAACACTTAATTCCAAAATGCAACTGCTTTATCTGAGGATCATGTTGAAGACTTTGATGTTAATGAGATCACATTTATAGTTACCATCTGATGATCCATCTGTATAACTGATGTTTGTGCAACCCTGGGCCAGAGCACTGTTCTCATGCCAGCCAAGTCTTCCTGCAGGTCCTTGGCAGCGATGTGAGGATTTAGCTTTGCATACATGACTGGTCAACAAGCAGATTTCTCTAGTAAATGTTTTCACTTAGGGTTCTTCTTACTTAAGGTAATTTCTTGAAGACGTTTCAGACGGGCAAAAATGTGTGAGGATATTTCGATATAGTTTAGAAGCTGTAAGCTTTGGAAGAGTAGGTTATATGTAGTTTTAGATCTTTGCTCAGCCACTATGATGAGCCCATGGATGTTGAGTCTATGCACAATCTGAGAGATGTGAAGGGTAACGTAATTTATTATGCACTGGTATTGTCTACACCTGATGTAGACTTAAGCTTAACGTAACCCTTGGTGTGGCTGCAAGGTTTAATTCCAACAAAGCAGGAGCACACAAGGATAGTCTGATACCAACTGATTAGGTGAGTGGAGTCAGGTGCACTTCTGCTTTTTCAGAAAACCTGGACCTTTGCAGATAACTCAAATAAGCTCTAAGACCTTATAAAAAGTAATAGTAATAGTAAACTTTTGCGCATGACACACTCTATTCTTTTTTATATTCTTTTCTTTTTGAATATATTAAATAAGCAAATGATGATCATTGGGCATTACAGTTTGTAGAAATGTGTCATTCCGTTAAACAACGTCACAGTACACATCAAAGAGAACACTGTTTAATCTGTCGTAATTAACTAGCAGTTGATTGCAGGTTGTGTTGTCTATTATTATTACGACCCAGCTCCTTAGTGTTTAGCCCCAGGCTTTGAGACATTTAAAGAATGCAGTTGCAGTGTGTATAAGGTAGAGATTGGTCTAGTGATTGGTCTTGCTTTGTTTAAATGCTGCAAGGCTGCCTGCGTTTATTGAGCCAAGTCTAATTAACGTGGAGTCAAATTCCAAACCAAACGGCTGGGCCTACATCCAAACCCACTCCCACTAGTGCTCTTCACACTCAGCCTTAGAGATTTGTTCCTCCTTGTAAGAAGAATGGCAATAATTCTCCTTTCTCCCTATTGTCTTGGCATGGTTCTGTCGCACATAATGATAAAGTAACAGCTGATGGATGGGCGTTGTAGAGCAGACCTGACTGATTTGGAACACAAGACTGGTGCAGTTTTGCTTTCATCAGCGTTGCACAATTACAAAAGAAACAAAGCATTGAAGGATGATGAAGCTGTAAGACATGGGGGAAACTCACTGCATATTTTACTATTAATGAAATCAATGGAAATGCAGTCCATCTTCAGGAAAAAAAACACATGAATAATGGTACTCAACTGATTGTATTAGGAATTATGTGTTAGTGAGCGTAATTAGGACGTTTTCATCATGTGCTATTCAGGCCTACAATTTTTTTTGTTTTTTTTTATATAAGACACATCTAGAAAACGTGTTTGCAGGCGGAGTTTGTGTGTGTGGTGTTTGCATGTTGTATGCACCTCAGGTGTGTTGTGATATTTTTTGGCTGACTCTTGGACAAACAGGTGGCCTCATCTCTCTCCCACATTCTCTCTCTCTCTCCTCTCTCAGAAACTCGAGGAAGGAGCTCAATGACATACGGTTTGAATTCACTCCGGGACAAGGCGAGTGCTGTTCTGAATATGAACTCTACATGTGTATGTGCCTATATTCAGTAAGAAGTATCACAATATGTGGCACACACAACATTGTTGCAGCTGCAGCAGACTTTTTATAGGCTCCTACTTCACTGTCACACTGTGACCCCATGCTTAATTTGATCTTTGCACAGCTGTTTTAGTGGGTTATTGTTCTGAGCACCCTCACAGTTCATGATAATGGTCCCACTACTATTCTTTTTTATTCGCTGTGCAAGGATCTGCTAGGCCTTAAGAAAATAGTGTGAAACCAAAAGGCATATTGCTCATTAAGTCGGTCAAAAAAGCAGGATTCCAGAGGTGAATGAATATAATGCTGTGTCATTGTGCAACATGACATCCGGGAAGATACAAATCCTTAGAACGTTTGATCACAGACACATTGCTATTGAAAATGACATTCAGATCACTACATGTGTGGACATGCATTACCTTAATATAAGGGTAAACAGTAATACGACCTAGCACTGCAGGGCAGCGGAAGCTATATGGAAGGTGTGTATATTTATATATTGACAGCAAATACATTTACTCACACCAACCTTTTCAGAGTCCAATAACGGTGGACAGTACTACATGTCCACAGTTACATATATAATATATAGTTACATATATACATATATAATACATATATAATACAAATTTTCTTTCATTTCATTGCATTTGTGTGTGCATTTTCTTTACAGATACTGCTGATGGCGTTTCGCAGGAGCTGTTTTCTGCTGGTCTGGTCAATGGACATGATGTTGTAGTTGGTAATGTTACACCTGCCCTAAGTGAATTTCAGATAGAATTGCCCCATCCCCTGCATGTCATCTAGTCCATGTCAAATATGGCTATACTCCTTGTAGCGTTTATATGTGTAACAATACATTTTCCACACATACCTTCCAGTTGCTGCTAACCTTCAGAAGATTGTAGAAGACCCAGTTACCTACAAAGTATTGACCTTTAAGCTGGTGAGTTTTCCAGTAGAAAATGCCAAAACACATCAGGTCTAGAATCATAAAAGGACGTAAGTGAACATGTGTTTTCTTTTTTTGAAGTCTAACTTAAAAGCATTGTCCTGGAGATACAGCTTACATATCTTATATACTTTCATACATCAGCATATCACCTACTATAGCTATTCAGTTTATCATAAATATTGGTATATGTTTTTGCTGCATGTATAAAGATTTACTCAAATTCATTTAAAATTGACCATATATGTCTCTTTAGTCAGCCTCCAATAGCTTAGTTTGATTTTGTGTTAATATGCACATGCTCAAATAATGCTTAGACAGCCCTGTCTAATTAAACACATTACAATGAATGCATTAGAGTGAAACCTGCCAAGTCCAGAGATTAAGAATATAAATATCAATCATGTACACTTATTTTGTTTTTTAAAGAAATTGACAGCGACTGTAGACAGATGCTGGTATGATTCCTTCTTAATAGGACATTTACCACCTTATGATGCTATTCTTCATGTCTGTCATAAATCTTGTGCTGATATAATGCATGTTCAGTGCGATCTGCATATGTGTCAGTCTACTGTAGGAGCGCAAGAGGCATTAAATACTTTACACACATCCCAGTGGATTGTGCAATATGGCCTAGGCCATTTTAATCACTCCAGAAGATGGAGTATTGAGGTGGAGGTAAACAACATCTGTGCCTTCATGTGCTACTCACCCTGCTCTGATCCTCTGCAGTACTATGTCTCTTCGGCAGCTGCATGCTTGCTCCTTCAATTCACCCTGTTAAAACGGGCAAATCGAGGCTAATAGACTCAGGAGCACAATGTTAAAGAGTCCTGTTAAAATAAAAGGTTCCTGAATGGTTCTTGGCTTGGAAAAACTTTAATTGGTATGGAAACATAATATTATGTGGCTATAAATGGCTATAAATCTTATTTAGAAAAAAAAAGTTTAATTAAAGAGCTATCCATTGAAAAGTTCTTGAGGGAGCCAGAAGGTTCTTGTATAGGATCACTCCAAAGAACCCTTTTTGGCGCATTTATTTTTAAGAGTGTATTTTATAGTAAGGGGGATTGCTTTAGAGAGGTAGAGTAAGGTTTATTGCTCGTATCTGCTTGGGACATCCTCTAGAGAGAGCAGCATTTACGGCTTCAAAAGTAAAACAAAAAAAAGCTGGCAGTTATGGTTTCAACAGGGTTCAGCAAGGGAACAGTTGCGCTAGCCAGCCTGGCCGTTTGATATCTCTTATTAACGCCAGGCCCCTCGACACAATGTGAAACACAAATAGAAATGTACCACTGTATATCGAGCTATGAGGAATTGTACTTGCGGTTGTGCAGGTGCATGCCCCAACACAAAGCGAGCAGAAAAACAATACATTCTTTCTGCTTTCTTCTCTGTGTAATTCATAAGATTTCACTGGGAGGATTTATGTGACTGATGTCAGTGTGTATAGTTTTATTATCAAGCCGCTCTACAGGCCGCAGCTGGCCTCACAGGCTGAGCGGAGTCGGAGGAAAAGCATCACCCCAGATGCGTTTTTCATCACTAGTGTTTCAGCCTTTGTAAACACACATGCACACAAATATCGCTCTACCAAGCCCATCTATAAATTGCTGGAAGCTGTCTGGCCAAAAGCTGTGTCTCCAGCTGTCTGAGGCATGGTGTCAGAGAGAGAGAGAGAGAGGGTGGGGGGGGGGGGGGTGAGAGAGAATAAGGCAGAGAAGGAGCGAGAAAAAGAGAGAGAAAGATCGATCACCTCTCAGGCTCTCTCCAACCTCTAAGAGTGTGTGCTAGCTGTGATAAGACCCTCTTGCTGCCCAAAGACATTTAGATTGTACTTTACATACAGCGGCAAACACTTTGCAGGGACAGAGATGACCCAGGCAGCACAGCAGAATTTCATTTTTCATTTTCAATCCACCTTCTCCTCCTCCTACAATTATAACTTGGCTTAAAATGAAAACCATAGTTCTCACAGCTGCTTACAGCTTTTTCAGCATACCGGTACAGAACACTGCGTTTTTTGCAGTGTGTGTAAACAATCAGTTCAGAATTCAAATGTATGTTTGCTACAATAGTATTAATTTGTTTATAAATTATGATTGTTTAAGAAATATGTATGGCTTAAAACTATCCTATCTAAAGTTTTTTTTTCCTTCCATTTTATGCTGATCGTCTCTGAAGTAATCCATCGGTTTTGTTTATGGCATACTTTACTTGTGCCAAGAAAAAATAAAAAACAGTTCAGCTAAAGTCAATATGACATGAAATATTGTGGGTTCTGCCTGGTTCCACTGAGCTTGTCCCCTTGATCAGAGAGCAAAAAACACAACTCAAGCACACTGCAGAGAGAGCGTGTAGTGAAAGCTTTGGCAGACAGCCTAGTGTGTGTGTATGTGTGTGTGTGTGTGTGTGTGTACAGGCATACACATTCTAAATTGTATTACTTTATCATTTAGTCGGTGGTTTTACCAAAAGCAACTTAAGAAACAAATGCAGTTCATTAATTAGAGCAGCCGAATCATTCCTTTCTCCTGCGCTGGTAGAATTACATTCGCAGCTGTGCAAAATCCCCCAGCTCCTTTGTTGTAAACTCATCACACCTGCAGCTTAAAGAGGTGGGCTTTAAGTTTGCACATGGGAAGTGTGAGAGAATCCGCAGTGCGGATGTGTGGGGGTAGTTTTTTTCCCCCGGTCAGGAGACTGGTCTGAAAATAGATGTGCACAGGTCATACTCCCCCTGTGGGGACCATGAGGTGCCAGAATGAATGGATCTAACACCTTAGCAGAGACATACATAGATACATGCACACACACACGCTAGTTATTTCACACCTCAGTGCACATGTAGCATTCAACTTGTAACAATTCCCCCAAACCCAACTTACAAAAGACATTCTTCTGGGCTTTTGCAAGCGCACGTCTTCCTCTCCTCACGCTGTTCAGCGCTGACACTTGTTTCAGTATCCTCCACAACTTGAAAGTGGGGCTTTCACTAATAACTTAAATAGTAATTGACTTATCCAACAGATATTCTGATTAGTTAATCACACCAGACAATGAAAATGGACTCAAACAGCAACACGCCATGCATAGGATTTCGAAGAAAAGGCTAAGAAGCCTTTACAAACACTTTATTAAATTTCTAGTTGTATACAAAATTTTGGGTACTTCTGATCAAACCATGCTTAGTTTGGTCTACGCGAGAGTAAGTGCACATCCTCTACTGAGAACACACTTCTCAGTTTGCCTGAGCAAATAAAACAAATGTGGTCTGTTCAAATATGTTAACATAGAAAATGTGTTGCGCAATTTGCAGAAAAATGTCACATTTAAAGCTCGTTCTCTCAAACACAATTTGACTAAGTGCTCAATCATTTGCAGACTTGTATTAAGGTATTCTGGTGGGGAAACAATAAAAGGAAATAAATGTTGCTGTACAGCTGTATCTTACTGTAAAAGAAAACAGTTAAAATAGTCATTATGATCAAGCGATTGACCAACCAAAGTGCAGATTCATTGAGATATCTTGCTGTGATGGTATCAGTTTAGAAAGAAAATTACTTGCTGTAATCTGAAAGTTTGTATTATTATATTATATTTGTATCTATTTGTATATATTTGACTACCTGCTTAATTAATCAAAGACATTTAAAAAATGTTTGCTTTCTATCTTAATATCTTATTTTATGTGTGTGTCCAGGCATCCGGCTGCGACAGCACAGAGATTCCAGATGAAGTGAAGCTGATCGGCTTTGCCCAGCTGAGTGTTACTTGATGGTCTGTCTGTGACAGACGAGGACGAGGAACAGAGGAGGAGGGAGGGAGGCCCTGTATAAAGAGACTGAATGCCACAGGAAGAGTAGACTGGATTTAGTACCAACCTCCATGCTACTCCTACACACTCCCAGCTCCGCCTCTCACTCGACTCTTCCCTACTCGCAATCACCTTCTAACCTTCACATTAAAGTTAGTGTTGTTCAATTACCCCAGACACAACCCCTCCCCAGCGCACACTCATGCATTCCCCACGCCTGCCCCGGCCTAAATGCTGTTCCCACAGTGCAACATTCCATTGCCCACTTCCCCAAGTACAGAGCAGAACTCAGCCCTGCTAACTCTTGATGCTCTCAGGTGGCAATAGCTAGTGATAAAAAAAAAGAGAGAATTAGAATTTCTACCATTATTATTGTGTTACCTATGCTTTCAGCAAAGCTCTTAATATTATTATTTATTGAAACAGAGGATGCCTTTTATTTCCTTTATTTTCTGGTCTTTGTGTTGGATTAGCTTTTTGGTGCGCACATTACTACCAAGATTGTGTTGATTGTATTAATAGACTTCCTCCTTCCAAATGTAAGATGTCTTATTTATGGGGAAAAAAGCACATTTTCATTATTCCATAATGAATGTTGTTTTAATACAAGTGAACTGTACTGTACATATAAGAAGTATGTAATCCAATAAGAATTAATGGAACCATTTTTTTTCCCCCTGGAAGGAGGGGGAAAGAACTGAAGGCTGCCATGTGCAAATGTGCTGTTTTTTTTTTTTTTTTTTTTTTTTTGGGACAGTGTTGATGCTTAAATGCTAGAGGTGCCTTGTTCATTAATCCGTGCCTAAGAACATAGGTTACAAGCCGAAGCTGTCTAAAGCAGAGGCTGCTTTCTGTTGCTAAAGCAGCATTAAGCAGAATTGCTGCAGTCGATACATTCAATAGTATTTTCACTGGTTTAAAGGCTAATGTTGAATTTACAAAGCTGTAATGCACTTTGACTTTGGGCAGTGCAATGTACATGCACCTGTGATTCTAGTGCTTCGCCCATCCAGATTTAACCTGTAAAGCTTTGCCGTGTAACGGAAAAATAAACTATAGATCCATAACACACTCCTGAACCGTGAAAATCCAGCTGCTGATGATAAAAAGTAGCCCTTTCATCGCACTGCACTTTCCAGCATGATGATTTTTAGATCCCATAACGCATCTGTCTCCAATGTACTTTATGACAGACAGATGTTCAAAACCAAAAAGGTAGCTGCTGAATGAGAGCTGAGTCATGGATCCAAAAATGCAGAAAAAATGTTTCAAATCGCCACATTTTCAACCGTGGTTGAAAATAGTTCTAGCTTGAAGTAAGTTTTATTTAAATTTTACGACGTTCTGTTTTCTACATGAAGTGTGGGTACCATTTCTGCATTATATCCCTGTTCCTTTTCTGTAATCAGCAAAATAAAAAAACGCAACCAATAAAGAACTGCTATTATTAACAGACTGGGTGGCCGGGTGCTGGAATTCAGTATTGTCGTCACTGTGCCTTCTTCCAAAGACATCTGCAGATTTAACAGTCTTCCGTTGACATGAGAAATACAATTAGAAATCAGTTACAACAACAAATGATACTAACACACACGTCACCATCGCTCCTATCCTTTCCAAAGCAGCTTTCAAAAGTCCTGGCCAGCCAATCTGTTCGGCAAATCTATATGCAATGAACATGCCTGTGTACACTGTCTTGAATATCAGCGTTGTTCAGACTAGACTGTAAAAGAAGACATATATTTCTTATCAGTATAGTTTCCATTCTCAATTGTGATGGAGTCTGGCTGATAAGACCAGTAGGATCACGTTTCATTTGTGTCGTTTTATATGGTGCATATAATGAAACGTGCAGCGTTTGTCCACAGGTTTCTAGATAAGCACCATTTAAACTAACACACAATAATGATTATATGCACACAGAATATTTGATGAAACAGTATTCAGCATCCCTTTAGCCATAACCAACATTATGCTGACATTTTATCATATGCTGGGTTGTAGGGTATTTCTTATGCTTCGACATCACAGTATTTGTGGATGCAGTTTCTTCCACGATTACAATAACTCCACCCGTAAAAACAGTGTCCTACTCCACCCGTAAAAACACAGTTTCCAACACTGTACCTCTTAATGCTGTGAATTGACGGTACTGATGACTAAACCAATTTGTCACAGGTGATGATAGAATTTGGCATTGGCAGTATCTGGCACAATGTCTGGTGGCTGTGCTTCTGCCAAATGACACTCCTTGGCAAGGTTAGTGCCTGGCGAATCCCTGAGGGTGGAGATAAGGTAAATTGGAGAGGCCTGCTCAAACTCTGAGGTCTGCTTTTACTCTTCCCATTAAATAAAAGAGGAATGCCACTTTACTCAGCTTTTAAACATGCCATTTCTATTTAAAGTTATAGGGCATTTGCTGAAATGCTGCATAATTTTCTTTTGGAGTTGGACTATGTCATCGCAATCGGAGAACGCATTTGTGTGATATCTGAGTAATTCATTATTACAGTTATGCCTATGGGGTTGTCTTTTGATTACTAAAGGACGGCTAAGTTAAAGCCAAGGAAAAGATGTCACTTAAATGACAAATGGCAGAAAGCAAAATTACTGTTCATTCTACACGAGGAACCCACGAAGAGAGCTTTTAATAAATGGTAACTAGAAACACACATTTTCAAGCAGTCAAAGCACATGTTAATCCCAGGAGGTCTTCCGTGTCTTAAATGTAAATGACTGAAAATATAATTAAAAAGATAAACACTTCAAAGAAACTGCAATATGCTTGAGTACTTTTATATTTTAAAAAAATTCCACAGTGTAATACAACAATACAACAGCCTCCCATGGGGACAGTTTCTGCATTATCTATGCTGTTCACAGTTAAATGCCACAAATTGCTTAACAGTATGAGTGAATAAAAAAATAAACACATGGAAATTCAATTTTGGCCTCCACAAGTTCTAGAAAATATTACCTTTCCACTGTCCAGTCATGTTCCTTGAAGTGCTTCTTATGGATTGATATGTAACATATACATATACATAATCTCAAGGAATGCCTTTACAGTGCCGTTTACCAAATACAGTAATACTCACTATGATACTTCATACTATATGTTAAGTAATCAATATAATATGCATATGCAGTAGTAATACAAATATGAGCCAGCTAGATCTGAAGTAAGGACAGAGTCGTTAACCATTGGTTACATAAAGTAAGAAAATAATTTTGTCCGTTATTTTCATAAATAATGAGTTATACGTGTGTTTTTTTTTTTTTGTTTTACTTTGTTTTTGTTTTATACAGAAAAGCTTTTTTTCCCCTTAACATCAATATGTAAACAAATAGAACTCAGGCGCTTCCACGTAAAACAAAAGCATCTGTTGGAATATTTTTAGCAATATATTAACATCGTTAGTGCTGATCATCAACACTGCTGTACAAGTACATCCAACAGAGGTGTGTGCAATGAATGGAAAAACTGTTGAGGACATTCATGTTTGGTCTCATCCAACTTAGAAGTGCACCTTCGCTGAGCAGCTGAGCCAGATTACTACAGTGTGAAAAACTGTTTATGCATGAATTAGCCTTTAAGGTATTCTGCATCAGCATGGTGCACCTTCCCCTGGATGCAATTAAACTGGCAAGGCGAAACCACTCAGACTCACAGTATACTTTTCAGTGCACCTTGCTTTTACATGCCAGCAGCAGGATATTCTCCACTCTAAGCAAAGGCTTGAGGGGATAGTAAAAACAAGGGCATTTTCAGTTGACTAAATGTCACAGGCTGTTTACGGGGCTTAAGGAGAATTCCCCATGTGCTCTCCACGTTACACCACTGCGTGTTGTTTCCTTTACGTTATATAAATGGACACAGATACACAGAAGTTCTCAGGCATCACTAACACTTGAGATGTTTCTTGCTGGACATGTCATTCCAGATCCGATGCATCTCCTCAGGGGAGATTTGGTGCACGGTGATGACTCTACGGTATCTACAGAGGCTGTAGGCCATTTTCCAATGATTGAAGCCACTGTTCTGATATGGGTGAATGCCTAGCTTCCTCAGGCAAACCCCAACGTAAACATCCTCCAGATGGAGCAGGCGGGTATGAAGGGAAGTCTTAAAGATCAGTTCTGCCACATCTGCTGAGAAAACGTAGCCTGTGCCAGAACAGAATGGCGGGTATTTGCTCTCTGGGTACAAGTCTCTGGGCATATACCACTTACTGCGCATGTCCCGAATAGGTGAGCCATTTATTACATAACCTGTGAAATACCTCCTTCTGGGCTTGGTGGCTGGTTTTAGTAACTTATATACCAGGTTGTCCATGTTGACGAAGATGTCGCTGTCTGTCTTCATAACATACTTAGCCTCCTTGCAGAAGGTGGCCACCCAACGCATTCCCATCAGGGTCTTGAGGGTCAGGTTATGGTAGGAGTCTACAAAGTCCTCCACTATGATGTCATGGAAGATCTGACTCTCTTGTTCCACCATCTGATTGAGGACGTTGTCGGTGCTACGGCCGAGAAGGAACAGAGTGATTATGCGTAGGTCACTGAACGTGCTCTCGTCACCCCATGTCTCTCTAATCGCCTGGCGAGCATCAAACTCCTTGTGTGTTGTGCTGATGAGGATCACTAGGAACGGCACATTGGTCTCACACTTTTTGGGCTCGTTAATGATGAAATCAAATCCATGGGGATTTAACGGCCGCGTTCGGATGTTGCTAAACGTGGTGTTGGTGGTTTTTTGGACTTTAATGGTTTTCCGAGCAGGAGCGGACAACTGTCCCAAATATGATGTTGTGGGTCTAGATATGCTCAGATACCAGAGAGCGCTTGCCCAGCAAACAACTGTCAACACGTAAAGGCATGACACTTTTGAAGGCATTATGAAGCATTCATGCGTGTTTAGGTTAGAGACTGTGCTTGAGGCAAAGCAGCACAAGGCGGCATCTGTGTGCTGCTTGACATTAATTGTCAGAAACGGATGACTTTAGAGGAAAACGGAGCTATTCCCTCTTCATGCAGAAATGGCAAGAAATCGTCACAGGGCTCCACATTTTCCTCCTGAGACTCCGCCACATGTTCCATTGAAGTCTGGAAAACAAAAGCAGCATGCATATGCTTTAAAGTCCTGTATCTCAGCTTAGTCCACAGAGAGCCTTTTAGTCCATATTTTTAAGTATCCCAATGCTCCTGAGCAATCTAATCGACGGTTTTAGAGAACTGATTACCTGCAGGTGGGCACTGAATGTGGCCCACTGAAGCACTGCACATACACAATGCAGAAGGAAGACATAATAATGATATACTGTGTATATGATGTTTGCACAGAATACAGTGCAAATGCATCATACAAAAGTTTACCTCCGTACACATGAAGTATAAAAGGAAATTATTACCTGTTTACACTTTAGTGTATTGCAGGTGTTACTGATTTTACTTTGTCATCAAAAAAATGGGACATTTGAAGCCAGAATGTTCCCATTTGCGTGGTATTGCGTTCCTGGTTATTATCTCAAGAACGTATTTAAATTTTAAAAATTTCATGCGTTTTGATTTTATATTCAGAGGAGTGTATGGAAATGAGCGTATCATAACTACTCAGAAGTCATGGAGCTTGATACTGTGGTGTTTTCTGATAAGGGTGCTCTGTCTACACAGCAGTCAGTTTATTGGCCCAATCTCCTCCCAGTGGGGTGGATACCCACATCAACATCGCCTCAATGGAAGAAAACCTGGATTCTGCACAAAGAATCCAAACATAAAACAAAAGGCTTTTTTTGTTTCTCACAGCATTCTGTGTAGTTCTCTGTACATATTCTAGCCATTACATAATTAAACCTTCAGTCTCAGGTCCTTATTTTGTAACTGAGCTTAAAAAGCTTATTTAGTAACACCAGCAAATCCGAATTCCAACAATTTAATTTGACACATCGCTACTTCAACAATTACTAATGGAATTAAAATGCAAGGCATGCTTCATTTACTTACCATTTATTATTGGCTTCTCAGAGTGAAACAAATGTGCTGTGAAAGAAAATAAAAACACACAATCAACAACTATACCTTCAGTACACTGCACATTCATTACACGTGCAAAGGTTACATGCTTTTGACTCTGTATGGATAAAAAGCCACATGCAATGTTTACAGGCATATATGTATATTTAGTGAACAGTCTCTTCTTGATCTCTGCTGAAATCCTATTAGGAGTAGGCTATTGATTAGAGATGCACAGGTCATGAATTTTTATTGCAGACTCGAGGTTCTTTACAGCCAAATTGGCAGATGACTGATTTTTAATAGCCCTTTTTAAAAATCTGAAGTGGGATAAATTAACACCTGAAACTTTTTATTAGTCAGTCACAAAAGAAATAAAATTATGTGTTCTTTAATGGAAAAAACCTGGCATTTTAAATTAGAATGGAATATTGACTTCTTTTTTCAATAACAAATTAAAGTGCTACATTGAAAGCAAAAGCCGACTGGATGTTGAGCACAATGAGTAACAGCATATGAACTGTGCGAGTCCACTCAGCTACTAGGCAAAATTAAAATAATAGTTTGAATTGTGTGCTTTGAGCCAAAATCTGCCGATACTGGTTTTGTACAGACTGTGCTGGGCACGCAAGCAGTGCAGATTAAAGGAGTGAAAAAAAAAAACCCTGTGAACAGGAGAGAGAATATGTGATGTCACTTTCACTTCACTTACATGTGGTGACAGTGTGGATCTGTACGATCACTTTTGACAGGAAACCTTGACATCAGTATTATTACTTGTCATACACTTGTAGCTGTCATGTCTGTTAGCCTACACCGGATCACAGTAAAATTTCTTGATTTCTGTTTTGTGATGGCATTTCTGACAATAAATATTGATTAACAAAATTAGCATGAGACCAAAAACCAAAAGCAAAACAGGACCAACAGTGTATTAGTGCTCCTGGATCACATGTGGATATGGTTCGACTTGATCACATTTCCAACACGCAGTGGCTTGGGTGTGAATTTTGGCCATGCATAATAAATCTGCGCTTTAAGGTATATTTGAAATTTCTAGTAAAACAAACAAGTTCTTCTGATCTGTATTGAATTCAAGAAAACTCCCAGTTCTGAGCAACCTTCTGAAGTAAGAATGTCCTTTAAAGCACTATGCAGCAGCACATTCTCTGTCCATGGTCCTGAAAGTCTGTCTGTCTGCACTGCACTTACATTCTTGGTTTTGTTGCATTAGCAGTGTTTCAAATGCTATCGGCCTCAGTCAACCCACAGGGAGTTTGCTATATATAAAATTCGTAATCTAAACGTTGAAATGTGCTCTGTGACTGTAAAAGGTTATGGCAGTTTATAAAAGAAAGAGAAGACAAAAGGTTCCTTAAGTAAGCGACTGCAGCCGTGGAGCCCATCGGCTTTAAACAATGCTGACAGTGACAAAGTGTTTGTGCCGGTGATGAATTAAATAATGCTATCAGACAGGCTGCTCAGTAGAATGGAGAGTGTCCGTAAATGCGTGGTTGTATTGGTAAGTAGGTGCTGAAGTAATTGTAAACAGCCTTATCAAAATGGACTTTTTTGGATCAAATATGCAGCCTGTATATCCTGTATATCCCCACATGATCCTCGTGATGGGCTGTGTGTGGGATTTGTGCTGTTATTGATTCGATAGTATGAACTATTTCCCATAGTCACATGCTCATCGAATTGTGATGAACAGTGAAATTGTGATGAACAGTGTACCGAAGGCCATTAAAATTTCACACCATCTCCTTTCTTTTACTCCTCCTTCTATTCATACAAAGGCCAGTGGAGCCCACAAGGTAAGCCAGTCATTTCCATTCAGGCAACCTTTCAAACGGACGAGACTGCATAAAGGAGAGCATGAATTATCTGGAGCCTTTCATGGAGCTTCTCTTCAGAGACTCATTTCTCGCCAGAACAGCAAACATTCTGCAGAAGATCAGAATATTAATCTCTGCCATAAAGACTTAGACTTAGACTGCTACAGATCTACTTCTACAGTGTTCTACAGTGTTCTACTTCTACAGGCTTCGCATGCCATTAGCTTTGAATTATAATGTGTACAAACTTCATCTTTATTAAGTCCCAAAATAAGCACAAAACACTGCTGACCATCTGCTGTGCAAAAAAGCAATGCAACGACATCCCCCTGCCAGCACACACACTAGCAGGTGCAAACAGCAAATAAAAATGACAAACATACAAAGCTGCAGAAATCTGTCAGTCTGTTCTGTGGGGGAGACGTAAGTCCCTGCAAAGACTCAGCATGAGGGTGCCTTGGGGGTAAAGAAGAATTAATTGTGTGCATGTGTGAATGGAGGGGGGCTGGGTTATATGGGAGGAAAAAGTGATAAAATCACACCCTGTGCTACATGGTCTGCGGCATGCTCACAGACGAAGCATGGCATGAGGTCAGTCACCTAACTCCAATACATTATCCTTAAAGGAAATTCCAGAAAGCCATCAGATAACAGCTAGACTTGTATTGGAGTGCACACATGCACACACACACAGGAATGATGTTATGGAGATAAGAGAAACAGAGGACCTATAGACTGTTTTTAACAATAAAAGCCTGTTTATCAGGCAGACAGGGAGGAAGTTTTGTCAGAAAAAGCAGATAAAGACTTCTAAAGGGCAAATGCCCCGTGCTGCAACACGAAGCAGCAGCAGATAGCCACTGTCCATCATAGATAAGCACAGTATGGATTTTGTTTTAAAGCAGCTGTAAGCCAGAAGCACATTCAAAGAAAAAAAAAACACTTTGAACACATGCATGGCTTCAGGTATTGACCAGTGCGGGGTCTATGCTGAACTGGTCAGTCCTGTTCGCGTTCATTCGCTTCAGCAGTGCTCACCGGGTTATCGCTGTCTCTCATCTCATCTTTACATTTGCATATTCTTTCACTTTCTTTACAGACTGCACATAATTACTAATTGACAAATGTCCGGTCCTATAAGCATTCTCTGCCCCTCTCTTAATTGGATGCAGTTATCTCCTCACATCAGCCCACAGCCTTCATGTTAGATTTATGGGGATAAACATTTAGATGGATCCAGTTGTCACATTGCCTAAATAATTCTATTTTTCTTTTAGACTGATTGATTAGTACATTGTTCATTCAGCAACACGGCAACAATCAATACTAACAGATTGAGACTTTTTGTAAGAAAAACAATGAAGTTATTCTGCAATAATGCAATAATGAACCTTCGTAATCCTAGCAGAATTATTGACAAAAAGAAAGGAAACAATGTAAATAAATCCACAGGTGCAGTGCTCATTTGTGTGACTGATGGGGGCTCAGAGCTGCAGCAGGACAGCTAGTGTGAGGCAGTGGACGGCTGACAGGCAGCTGAGCTGTAACACTGCTCTGTCTGCCCCGCCACCTCTCTCTGACTCTCCTACGCAGTAATTTCAGAGTGTCACAGCAGCAGTACACCTCAGTAAACACCATACCACACTGCCTGCCAAATTTACACTCTGCTCTGCTATTCAAATTTTATTAACTTAAGTGGCTGTACAAGACCGCTCTTCGAGATCTACTTCTCAGCCAATCAAAGAATAAATGGTGGGAAACTGCAGGCCACTGTGGCGAAGAAATACAACGGTGCTGGAGCGAACAGAAGAGAGGAGGCGAATATACACCAATCATCTGCGACATTAAAACCGCTGACAGACAAACACTGACTATCTTGTTATAGTGGCACCTGTCAAGGTTCCTGTCAATGTATTTTCATACATTATTTTTTCTGTGCAGCCCTCAGACCGGTACCACATGACCCACGGCCCGGTACCGGTCCGGCTGCACAGAAAAAATAATGTATGAAAATGCTGTTAATAAAGCTGCGAGTACACACTGTATTTACGTATTATTGTATTCTAAAGATACCCCATTAGTATATTTTTATAATATCCCCATTTTATAAAATGGGGTTGGGGACCATTGGTGTAGAGAACAGCATACTTTGTATTATAGCCATGGATACTTTCACCTCAGAGCACAATGTGCCCAAAATCAGTAATGCTATGCACTTAACCAACTCTTTTCCAAACCCAGGGCATTCACTATACAGGGTGGACAAATTGAAATAGAAAAAAAAGTGTTATAGTGTGTTTTAGTTACAAGAAGTTTCAAATAACTCAATGGATAGAGTGAAATTTCTTGGTCATGTTTTTAAATTCATGACTTGGCTGAGTGGTCAATATCAACTGACAGGTTCATGCACTGACATTAAACCCAGTGCAGAGTTACAGTGGCATGGAGCAGAAGGGCAGAGAGGCAGAGCACAGCCACTCCATTACACTCATCCACCTCAGAGAAGCAGAGAAACCTGTGTGCTGTTTCCCATACAGCTTTGCCTGCCATGAATCTCATGAACTCAAACTATGCATGAGAAGGAGTTGCCCATTTAAACTGACCAAACCTTCTCAATATTCCGACACCTAAAACAGCAGTGATCCTCAAAACATTACTCAGATATGCCCAGATAGGCCACATACTTTGGTCCAACCTACAGAGTGAGAGTGAGGACAAGTGCAGAGTGGCTGGGATCCTTGTGGACTTGTTTTTAAAGTGAGAGAGAGAGAGAGAGAGAGAGAGAGAAAGAGAGAGAGAGAAAGAGAGAGGAGAGAGAGAGAGAGAGAGAGAGTGAGAGAGAGAGTGAGAGAGAGACCTATACAAGACATTTCTGTCCAAACATTTCAGTCTGTCCTTATGTAGGCTGGATCCACAAATGGACCAACTGGACCAATAAATGTGGTCCAAAACGACAACAACAACAATGTGCTTTTTCCTGATTCCAAAGCAATCCCCATTAAACAGAACTCATATTTCAGTTAAAGCTCTTTCATAGCGTCTTGAAACGTCCTCTGCATTCATGATGTTACTCTTACTCCAAGTTAGAGCCATGGTCGAGATATATGCCTACTATTTTGACCTTCACTGCTACAGACATTCATCCTTAATTCATTTTCGCATGCATGGCCAACCACCTATCACAGCCATGTATATTCATGAATGTGTAGACAAGCAATCTATTGAATCTTGGGGGAAATTCCAAGACACTGAAATAATTAGACAAAACAACCAGAAGATACAAAATACATGATGATTCATGGGAAGTCAGGGGGCAAATCTGCCCTGGAATGGCTTTGTAAAAACATCTATTAATCAAAGCAAAGGCTGCCATTGGAGGTAGCTGCTAGGCTAGACTTCCTGCAATCCACTCAAAGAGAGCAATTACATTGTCGCCTATATCTCAGAAAAGAAGCATTTTGATTTATAACTTCATATGGCTCTGTAAGCAGAGCTTTTACATGCATTAGTGATACACGCATCTCTAGCTCAATATATGCCATTTTGAATTTATGAAACTATGTATCTTCAGAAATGACCAAACCTGGCTTTATAAATAAATAAAAGAATAAATAAACTCATAAGGCAAGCATAACAAATTTACCAGTTGTACCAGTGACAAACTATCAAAAGAACAAAGCATATCAAGTCTATTATGGCAGTTCAGATCTTAAAACCACATATTTAGAAAAACACACATTTCTAACACTATTAGTGGAACCACTGTCACTAAGGCCATGGTCCCTCTACTGGGTTGTTAGGTCATCCTACCTATTTAGCGGTTTCAATTTGAAAGGCTCGGTGTTGCCTGACTGCTGTTTAATGATGCATGAAGGTCTTCATGGTGGTTGCCTTACTTCTGCTCATGTCCTTTTCTCACCAGATTTCTAATTAAAACTAGCCTCGATAAGGCTTCTCCGCATGACGCATGCCTTTATGTTTTTGAACGATAACACATAATTGAATGATTGCTTGTGGAAAACTTGGTACCGTCTACTTTTCTAAAAATCACAGCGATGCGAGGGGCAGAAAATAAAGGAGCAAGCTGGGCCCAGCATGAGGTTCGGTTTCCAATCGTGCTTTGACCCTCTATTATAGACATTTCACGGACACCACAAAGCTTAGATCTGCCTCCACTGTAAACACATGATATCAAAAGAAAGCAAGATTGAAGGAAGGACTGAGGAGTAGTGAAGCCTGGCACCAACTCTCTTCCCCTGGCACTCATTACCACTAATGGTTGGGGTTTGCCTACACAGAAATAAAGCACAAGCTGACCTGTCTGGGCCAGGAGGAAACTGTAGTTCATCTCAAAGTCATAAAGTCGATCTGCGGACAGTGAAATTCCTGATGATATAAGCTGTTTTTCCAGGCCACCTCAGCCCCGTCCTGCAGGGACACAGTGCGTGGGAGTCGTATTGTTGCTGGCAGCAGTAATGGATGTGAAGCAGGGAGAATGGCTCTCGTGACAGGCAGCGCAGAGACAGGTTTCTGGGTGGGTGGGGGGTTTGGACAAAGCATATAGCAGTGGGGAGTTATTTACAGAACTGCTTCGGATGAACCCTGAAAATGAAAATGACAGCTGGATCTATAAGAGCCCAACATGCAGACATCGTGGCTTCCATCGACACCCACCCTCCATGCTATGCAGCTCATAAGCTGGGTTCAATACTCCATATTGCAGGGCTAATATGAAGTGCTATAGGCCAAACCACTCCCAGAAAATTAAGACCACAGCAGTAAGCCAAAATGGTTTGCATTTAAAACATGATCAATAAATCTTACCTAAGACAAAGCTTAGGTGCTCAACTTGCACAAGCTTTGGGCGAACCCTTAACATTAGCAGGCATTGGTAATTTACATATTTGAAGCTTAGGGGCTGAATTAAGTTGAGAGTTTTGCTATGAGCACCAAGTGGGGAGCAGGAAATCTATCAGACAATTAGATGATTGTAGCTACGTTGGGCTGAATGAGTGGTTTTGATAAATCGCACTGAACTGGAGGAGGAAAACAAGCTCATAAAATCTGCATTAATGCCGCATTATTCCATACAATGGGAATTACTTAGGGAGGCAGTATCAATTTCTAAGCAGGCCTATTAACACTTTACCAATGTGATATTCCTGTAAGATTATTTTTTTCTGCTGAAACTGCCACTGTGGCTGTGGTCACTGCCTAGCATTTTGGAATGAAGCCAGCATGAAAATCATGCACCAACAATGTGAATATCTAAATGGGATGCAAGAGAAAGAGATAATGAGGGATTTTTGCTTTGCTTTTTTGATTTCAGAGGCTTTTGCTTAGAGAGTTTTGCTGGGAGAGAGAGGCATGGACAATTGGTGAGAAGGATATGGCAGTGTACTAAGATTTAACAGGTGAAGCAGGTATGGATAGATACACTGAAAATGAAATAGGGCTGGGCGATTTGGCCTAAAATCCAAATATCGATTAATTGGGCATTTTAACTCGATTACGATTAATGAACGATTATTTTAATTATTTTTTAATTATTTGCCCTCATAGTTCACTGACAAGTTGCTCAGTTGTCTCAGTGTTTAAGCTCTCCGTGCTCGACATGT
>JBBPDH010000002.1:14116522-14130269 GCA_037974565.1 Clupeocharax schoutedeni | reverse complement strand
GCAGAGGTTGAATTTCGTGCTGTTCACACTGTGTGCAGTGGTGTGTTCACGTATGACAAATGGTCACTTTCACTTAAGAGTGTCCAGAGCGACGTACATCAGTGCTTAAGAAGTCCACAACTGTTTCTTACCTGAAAAACAGATTATATCCGTGTCAACTATTTAATACTGCAGTCAGAGCATCTATACAACAACTGTCACATTATAACTAGCCAACACCTAACCCAACAATACATGAGTCATAGAGAAGTGGGAAGTCAAGGGTAAAGGAATTTTACTTCCTTTACTTTAATACTTGTGTAATTTTGTGCTGTTATGACTTTGTAAAATTAAAAAAATTTCTTCATTGCTTTAATGCTCAGTGCACCTCATTTATAGATAGTATGTATGGATCAATTATTGTATAGGTATCAGACAACAGGATACTGGTGAATCCCTTCTGAGTATCATTCAGTCATAAGGCGAGAGAGGTTTGGTGTACTTCATTTTATGCAGTAATGTTTGCTTTAGGCTTTCCAAAACGCCAGAATATGCCAGCAGTTAGTGCTATATAATCCATCATCAGCACAAAAACAGATGGACAAAAAGCTATAAAGACATGTGCATTCTCTCAGACACATGAAGAGAAAGAGACGTGATCGCAAGGCATTCAAGTCCTTAGAGAACAGACGTAGAATAAAAGCTTTATCATGTAGATCACTGCAAAGCCATTAATGCATTTTAATGCAGTCAGAGTCGAATGCACCATGTAGTATATCAAGCTAGTGTCGATAGGTGCTCTACCCTAATTTAAAACTGCCTAATGGAGAGGAAAGAGGCAAAGAGAAATAAAGAACAGGAGGAAGGAACAGAGAAAGAATTGAATCCCATGGCAAACAGACATTATGATCCTAATTTAAACTGAACTAATCAGCTTGAAACTAGCACGTTTAATTTAATACACAATCGGGCAGCACATAGTGTGCATGTGTTCACATGTCTCCCTGAGCACATCAGAGTATGCATGAGTGTTCATGTGTCTGCCTGTACAAGCTGGTCAATGAGACAGAAAGTGTGTATGTGTGCACACGTGTGTGTGTGTGTGTGTGTGAGTGAGGGGGAGAGAGAGAGAGAGAGACAGAAAGAGAGAGAGAGGGAGAGGGAGAGGGAGAGGGAGAGAGAGAGAGAGACTGGGACGGAGACAGAGCCAGAGACAGACAAGCAGATGAACGCTGCTTCATTAAAATGACAGTTGGCCGTGGAGGAGACAGCTGACCCATGGGGTCAGTGTGGCATGCTAAGCGAGAGAGTATCACGAAGCTGTCTCATAGCTGAGCATCTGGACACGTCAAAGTCAGAGCCTGTCATTTCAGCCCGACCCCTGCACATGCATGCAGACACACGGTTTCTTCGTTTTCAGTCCATCAACTGGCTGGGAGCTCTGTAGCAGACTAATCATTTTCCTCCATGATTAGGCACAGCAGCACAGGACGATAGTTTCAAATGGCGTTCGAGCATTCCCACAAGTTCAGATATCTGGCCAGCAGAACTTGGCAAGAGCCGACCTTGTACCAAGAACAAGGACATGGGCACTGATAGAGAGCGTATGTCAGATCAGTTCCCAGATCCAGCCATCACATTAACATCAAGCGCTCTTTCCCGCACGTCTGCCATAACGAGAGAGGAACAGATCCCACATTGGTGACACTAATAAATTGAATGGCATTTGAAATATTTGTTATCTAATTTGAATGATAGTCAAGGTGCTTCAGAACACAGAGAGAGGGCTGCCAATGCATTTTTCCCCTTTCATTTGCATACATTAGGCAGGCCTTTCACAGCTTTTTCTAAAAGATGGGACGAATATAACAGCTCCAGCGTTCAAAGACAAGGGTAAAATCAAACAGATTTATTAGCAATTTTGTTTCTGATTTCAAGAACTATAGGTTGCTCGTGCAGAGGCATCAAAGCTTTTCGTCTAGCCTTCTAGGAGCGCTACTGAGGGGTAATCACTTGATAATACAGTTCTAAGTGTATGATAATTGAATCAGAGCAATTAAGGTCAAACTTTTGCAAGGTCATTTTCAGCAGAAGAACTGGAGTGGTACTTCTCCTATTTTTCCAAGTGACAGCCAATTTGCAGACTTCTAGCTCCCTTTTAAGTCCCTGAAAAACACATTTTAGGTTCCCCTGGCGATACTGAGAACACTAAAAGGATGCAGGGAGATATTTAATATTTCAGATCAATTTAACCCAGTTTAAATGGGTACATTTTAAAAACCTCCGTACATTAAAGCCTCTCTCACACTAATCTTCTCTAATCTGCAATAACTCTTAAAAGAACATTAGGCTTTAAATTATGCCATCTAAAGCTGTATTAAATATGAAACAATTCGGGCGGGAAACGCTACATACACTTAAATCTGTACATTGCAATTTGTTTCCTGCAGACGAGTTTCAGATTTTTGGCATTTTTTCTTCTTTTCTCTATTTGTTTTCATTAAAACACAAGCTGTCACTAGCGCTATGAGCGTTCATACAAACATACATCAGCATACACCCACACATAGGCATGGTGTGTGAACAGACTCACAAACCTTTTAATTCTTTTGGGGTTTTTTATCTTCCCCCAATTCCCCAAAAGGTCTAAAGATAACAGGTAGCCTTGCGGTTTGTGTAGTGCTGGGGAACAATTTAAATTTTTTATCGCAATTAATCACACGATTTTCTGCAATTAATTCCTTTGTTATACACTAATTAACCCAATAATTAATTTAAAAGTAGTGTATTGTGCACTTTTATTTTTAAAGTACTGCTATAAAATACAAAAGTGCAATAACAATTTTTTTGTAAACACTTTAAACAAATAAGAAGAATATTACAGTAAATCTCAACTTAATGTAATTGATTCATGTAATCAAATCAAATATAAAACCAAAGCTATTTGCTACTGCAGGGTATTCTCAGTTTGTTACAGAAAAACAAGGTACCCTCAGAGTCCGCAGCATGGGCGCCGAAACCATTCTAGGTTTATATCCGCTATAATCGAAGTTAAAGGAGCTGTTGATCAACTACAGCTTAATTTACTCATGCACCTTATTTATATATTTTTATTTAGATTTTATTTAGACTCTTTTACCCCTGTATAAAGTCTAGTCTCTCAGTCTCTGTGTCTCTTTGCAGTCATTACACAAGCAATTTCCTCCAGGATCAACAATGATTCTGATTCTGCAAAATCAGACTATATACCAGAGTAGCAACATCAAACCAGCTGAAATAATGTGATGAAAGGACTTGATTTGATTTCAGAAATGATGAACGCAGCTGCAGTGAGTGTCACAAAGACAACAGACAACAGCAAGATACAAACAGTGTCATTTTTAGTGTCATCTGTTAGAAATATCTACAGCTAAGAAATGAACATGTAATCCCCCTTCATGATGACAGGGCACCCTGCAATCAGGAAGTCATGGGTTTGAATCCTAAGACTGCTAAGCACCTCTGAGGTACCCTTGAGTAAAGCATTAAGTAAAATGTACTTAAAACAGTGTACGATATTGTTGTACAGCGAAGCTGCTACCATGACAATTATCTACATTTCACACATCTTAAGCACTTATGATGAGAATCTGTATCTGTTACAAACAAACGAGGCTTCTGTACCTTTGCTTTTGTTCACAGGTAGAATTTCATTCCATTCCATAAAAAGTATAGATCCAAACATTCAGCAGTGAAAAGATTTGAGACGACAACTAAGACATTAACTGTACTAGAACTAAGAACTGATACTTATAAGCCACACATCTAATTCAGCATTAGGTTAATTGTAACAAGCAATGAGGTGAGTTGCAGCAGTTCTATCTAGTAAATCAATCAATGCATACATACTTAATTCAACGTGTTCTATTGCTTTTATACATTGATTGAACCAAATGAGCTTTCCAAGCTAAAAATACAATGCAAATTATGATTATTAATTTTTATAATAATGTTGCGAACATTGTCACCACACAGCAGAGCAGACAATATCAGCACAACAAAACATTTACATTAAACATGAAATGGGGGAAAAAAATGGAAAGAGTGTGTGTAGGCTGTTCTTTGGCCTGGTTATCTCTCACTATGAGATCAGGCTAAAATGCTTTTACACAGTAAATAAATGAATGAATTTTGAAAAAAAAAAGCTCTTTCCATGGTTCAAAGATAAAGTCCATAATGAACCTCGAGAAATATCCCATAAAATGTTGCTTTTGGGATACAAAAGGGAGATCAAACTCACAGTTCAGTCTATATTTTACCCTGCATTGTTTGTGCTTGCACTTCCCTGTTGCACCTCAGTCCACTAAACATACATCACAATTTTAGTATGGAATGTGTAGTCAATTTCTTTAGGTATGAATTTTATTCATTATTTTGAGTTTTAAATGATGCTTTAATAATAGTCTTCCTCTGCAAACTGTCCTAAAAATTTTTTCTGAGAAGATACATTTAACTCTATTATTCTTTAACCATAGATGATGGTAAACCCAGATCTAAGAAGCCTCTACACTAGAGCAGCTGTCTGACCCTCATATGTCTCTCAGGGTAGTAAAAAGGTGCCAATCTGGGAAACGGAGTCTAAATCTCTGTGGATTATAAGAGCATCAGGTCAGAGAATAAGGGTGGGAGGAGCGGGGGTGATGTTGTTTGGTCTGTGTTGACAGCAGAGGACACAGCGGCTCTGAATGCAGATCTAGACCTTAGTGGAACTGCCCTCCATGGAGGACGTTATACATCATTACACATCTACAAGCCTTTAAAAGCCTAATGGTCTGAAACCAAAGTGTTCATTTTGTTGTTTCTTGATTGAAAATCAGCAGTAAAAAAACAGTTTTATAGTGCTTAGGCTATTTGGGTTTGAAATAATGATAATATCTACAATATTGAATACTCTCCTATCTTTACATTGGACTAGGCTTGCATTTGTATACAGAATTTTAGAGGTGGGTAGTAGGGGAACCTAGGGTCGAATACCGTAAATCTATCTAAAAGTACAAAAGTATTGGGACGAAGGGCCAATATAGTGCCAGGGAGAGAGAAATGAGACAGATTTTTGATAAGCAGACTTTCTCTTATGCATAAAAACGCTGGTCCTAAATTGCTTTGATTTGGTTGTGCAGACGATATTTGTTAATTAAAAAAATAATAATTAAAAAAATATTCAGGTACGTTCAGGCTAACACACTGAAGGTGACCATCCCTCATTGATCTCTACAAAGGAAAAAAGCATTCTGAAATGTCCTTCTTTAACTATTAGTGCTACATGCTGATAATAGTCTAGTTGATTGTTTACCAATCATGGACGCTCACTGGCCTGCACATTCTAATGTTTGTCCCTGCTCCCAACAGACCTGATCCCACTAATCAGCTCATTAACAGCCCCTTATTGATTCCAATTAGGTGTGTGGAAAAAGCACAAAAAATGTCCAGGGCAGTGGTCCTTAAGGACCAGGGTTGGGACAAACTGATTGGCCTAGATCCTAATATACAGAGGAGAACCTGAGTTCTTCAAGGAAAGCAAAGAAAACTGAGCATTAACAGGCAACACATATCATTGATATTGGAACAAAATTATGTACAGTATTCCCAGGGGGGATGGGGGGATGGAGGGACATGCCACTGCCCCCCCTCCATTCGAGGGATGCCCCCCCCCCCAAGAAAATTATAAAATAAATCACACTCTATTGTGAAAAATATATGCATTTATACCTAAAATAATTGTGCAAGTAGAAAAATGCAAAAATGTCAACGCAATGTAAAAATGCATTTAGAAACAGTTGAGGTCCTCTTCCGCTTCCTCACAGTGGTTTGGCCCACTCCATCTTCCCCCTCCCTTTCCTCACAGTGGTTTGGCCCATGGCCACTTTCTCAGTTCATCTCACCTACTCTACACACACGAGTCAGGTTCACTCACACACACACACACACACACATACACACATACACACATACACACATACACACATACACATACACATACACACATACACATACACATACACATACACATACACATACACATACACACATACACACACACACACACGTCAAGCTCAATTAATGAGTAATTCCAGTAAGTAGGGTATTTTATTCACTTTAAATAAAGCGATTCTCTTTCATGTAGTTGATGCAGATTCATTCGCAAAATAGTTGCAGCAAAAATGCTGATTACCGATGTAATTTTACATGAATCTGCTATATTTGCGATTAAAATATGACTTATCTAGTTAACTTTAGCTTGTTTACAATAGCTTGTTGCATAGCGCACTGCAACTAACGCAGCATGCATTGTTTTATTTGTGACGACCTGGCATAATGTTAAAGTAACATTAACGGCCACAATTAGCATATTGTTTAGCTGTGCATTTACTAAATGAGCACTGTGCTATGTCCAAACTGACTCCACTGTATTTTCTGTATAATCTATTCTGTTCTTAAGTGTCTTTATTAATTTTAAATAAAAATTTTTTTTAATTCCTTGTTTTTATATACAAGTACAATTTGACTGTATTATGTGCGTGCCCTTCAAAAATTGCTCATGAGACCTTTTATATTTATTGTCTCCCCTACTGTTAAATGAAATTTACGCCCACGAAGACAGGTCTCTGTGCTGGTGCTCAGTTAAGTCAGGGACAGGGTAGGAAATACTGGTTTATTTGTGTGTGTGTGTGTGTGTGAGTGAAAGAGAGAGAGAGAGAGAGAAACACGGTTAGCATTAATGGTTAGCATTAACAGCATGCAAAGACTTGTATACAAAAGAAACACTGAAAGAACTCTATGTTTAGACAGGGCACAGCTGTCTAAATAAACTGAGTTGACTTGAAATTTTGGGGGGCAAAGTTAAAACACTAAAATAAAAGGAAAAGACAAAGAACAGGCATGCCTTCTTCTTCTTTTTATGATGGTTGGCAACTTTTCAGTGTATTACTGCCAACCCTGGGCTGGTGGCGGTAATACAGTTCGGTTTTCTTTGCAGTGTTATTGTGGGGATTTCTGCGCAAAACGATTAGTTTTAAAAAAAATCTTATCTTGCTCAGTGGGCATACAGGGCATGCTGAAATGGTGGTTCAGTAATAAATGATTTCAGATGGATGGACGGACAGATGACTGGTAGAAAGATGAGCTAGTCTGCTAGCTATCAATGCTCATTTAAGCTTGATAGGTTTTGTTAGAACATGGAGAGAACCATTTTTTAAGGCAAAGCTCATCAGATGTATTGCTGGTGAAAGGACAGCTGATGTAGGTCTGACCCAAGATTAGCACCTCCCTATTTACAGTAGAAGAATTTTGGCAAACTTCACCCCATCTGATTTAGTGCAAGGTTAGCATATTCATAAAGAAACACATTTAAATTCCATCAGGCTTTAATCATTTCATAAAAAATTTTATGTCTCATTTATGTTTCAGCATAAAAGCTGCACTTCAACTCAACTCTGATGCGGATTTTACCCCTTTTGTCAGAAAACTGGATGTCTTCATAATACCATAAATGTAAAAAAAGTTTTAGACACTTGTGTGTACCTTTAAGGCTCTTAAAGTAAGCCCACGAGAAAAGAAAATGTTATTTCCTTCAACTGAAAATGGAAGAAATGATGACTTGAACAACAGCAGTTGTCATGAAATGATGACAAATAACTCCGGCAAGAAACCGCATCCTCTTTATGGTTTAAAGCTGTTCCTTTTCCCAGTTTTATTGAAAATCATTTATAATGCTGGCAGCTTTACTGAATCATATGCTAATTCCAAATGTAATACTCAAACAGTGAAGTTCTTGCACCGGAGCAATATTCAGCGTAAGGTCAGTCGGTGTGTAGTATGATGAATTAACTTCCGAGATTTACAAGTGAATCGCTAGAAAGATTAAAATTTTTAAACAGAATCATTTGAGATTTCAAATTGAATTGCCTTAAAGAAATTCAATGAGGTTAAATGATTATCTAGTCTTCCTGTTTTTCCTTTCCCACCCATTTTAACAGACCTCATGGGAAAAAAAGATAGCAAGCTGGTTTACCAATGTAACGCTATGGTTTAATCCATATGTGCAGCGGTCAGGTAATCACAGTAATCACACAATGGGTCTGAAAGTTTATTGTTGCTACAATATGCTTTATGGCCATTATATCTCTACATAGTGAAGATATTACTGCAGGCCTGGTGTCATGGGTGGGCTTTAGGGTGCCGGGTCCACCCTGATAATATGAGCCTGTCATCCCGATAAACGTTTGCAAAAAATACTAACAATCGCAGGCTACTATGAATAATAGTTTTCTTTTCCAATAAAATATTTCAGAATAACAAGAAAAAATACTTCGGTCTGTAGTTTATTTAAAATAATCCGGGTTGAACAGAAATGGGCGGCTAATCTTACTGTAACACACTGTAACACGAACACAGCCATCACAAACCAGTGATAGAAAATCAACTAAAGATGAGGGAAACTACACCAAGCTAAAGAATATACGGCGTTTCTTTAACAAACAAAACAGGATTGAGGAGAATGTCATAGATGAGCTCACACAAGAGGTTGACCAATCCCCAGCTACGAGGCAGCATGTATACGCAAGCCGAGAGTACTCTGTTAAAGAGACGCTGCATTCTGAGAAGATTCTTGATGTATCTTACTGCATCACGTGAGTTTATTTGTACGACACCTAGCTGCTATACTGCACCTACAGTAGCCTAGAAAATGTGTGCAATGCAAGGCTCGTCCGCAAATCTGTGTCTGGCGCCGGGTCTGTATTACTGTCTGGGTAATACACACAAACAGCAGAGGTAACTGACAATAACACTCACCACTAAAAGAAACAAGTGACTATCCAACAGTTTTCAAGCTGGTAAGGCTGGTGTTTTCAGCTGAAGGAAGGTCAATATGTTGCGTCTCGGTTTAATCCACCCCCATCTATGCAAGTAAGTGCACATTGCATAATCTGCCTGAATATGACAATACTGAAACATAAATACGGAGATCATTTTCATTGTGAGTTCACTGTGTATTATTAAGAATATAAAATGAGGGCGGCACGAAACAAAGACTCGGCATAAAACACTCAAGCTCCCTTGTCTCAGGCCTTGTTTAACTCCCTTCATTACCATTGGGGATGACAGTCGGGTGCAACTCAGACAGATGCACTTCTGCCATTTATTTTCACAAGGTGAATCATTAGAGTAAATTGCTTTTGACAGAGCCTATTAAAATAATGCTGTTATTTTCTCGACGTGTGAGGCAAATGCTCCGTCTCTTTTCTCCTGTCCTCCTGTGGGACTCAGCTTTGCCTCTTCGCCGGGGCTCTATGGCTCAGAGTTAAAACGCACTGCCTTGAACCTCACAGAGGCACAAATAAAACAGCAGTAGATCCTACATGCAATGTGACAGTGCAGAGAAACTGAGGTGAGCAGCCCAAAGTAGAGCTAGATTGCAAACAAATAGGCGATTTTACCGACATTACACCATAAATGTACCTGCTGGAAGCACAGCTAAGAGCTGCTCTAAGACATATCTGCGGTGTACTTAATGTCAGCACTAAAACGGACTAAGCCATGCATTTGTAAGTTATGGTGCTACATGAACATTATTATATAGCCAGTCAAGAACCAGAGAGAATCATACCAGTTCGAGTCGCCCTCACAGGCCTGAGAATACACACACTTATGCTTTTACATACAATTACAAGTTTCATCTGAAAAAGTAGTAGAGGACTGACTGAGATGAGAAACTCCCTTCTTCCTTTGCACACAGCATATGCAAATTTACTGGCTCCACCCGAATTTCGCAGAACTAATTACAAAAAAATTACAAGAACTGTCTTACAACTTGTGGCCCTTTCATTATAAATATGTGAAAATCCCATCCAACCTATACACTTTAAACATATATAATATTATTCTAACTATATTCCATTAGATTAGCTCATAATTCACTGTAGCCTCATTTAAAATAGCATGAAATTAAAATGTGGACATGGTGTAAATGTCAGCCAGATGGAAATGAGCTTTAAATTAGTCATTCGTTTTTCATAGTAGAGAGTAATTGCTTCAGATGGCTGAGAATACAGGAAATAGGCAGGAAAAACTGCAGATTAGGAATTTATGATAATCTGAGAACATATCGGTAATGGAAGATTTATTTATTTCTTTATTTTTACATCCGAGGTTTAGAACTGACTGATCTTTGGGTGGTGATGGCCTAGTGGTAGGACACTTGCCTCTGGGCCAAGAGGTCATAGGTTCAAATCCTACCTTCAGCATACCACCACTGGGTCCCTGAGCAAGACCCTTAACCCTGAATTACTCCAGGGAGAGACTGCCCCCTGTAGGTAGGGAATGGAAGTCGCTTTGGATAAAAGCATCTGTTAAATGCTGTAAATGTAAATCTTTCAAACTGATATTTGATGATGTATTTACTGTACTCCAGAAGAGCAGAACGTTTAGACAGCACCGGGCCTTTCTACTACACTGTAGACATTTTTTCTGTAACAATAATCCAGGATCATATAGCGGCAAATTCTAGTTTCGTGTTTAAAAAGCGCAACAAATGCTGGTTATCGGCATCACTTCCCATACTGTTTACTGTTGCAAACTTTTATCATTACAGTACAGTTCAGTTCAGAACACTGCCATAGCAAAAATCTTATGCTCATCAGTGATATGTGAACATCATACAAATAGGAAATAATGAAGATAGTAGTGGCTAAAGTACTCAGACATGGTACAAATAGTCTAGAGATTTTACAAAGATGTAATGAAATATTTTAATAATCATTTTCTGTAGCACAGAATGCTGGTTTTAGAGCAAGAAAGAGAGAAAGAGACTCAGTGAGAGCAAGAGAAAGATATCCACAGGAGTAGCTGAAAAAGAAAAAAGTGTCATTCCATACACTAAAAAGGTGATAGAAAAATACCTGCAAATGTAGCAATGCCATATAGTTTAATGCTGAAAGCAGTGTTTTCTAGTCTGGCAGGAAAGACTTGGGTTAATCCCAGGCAAGCAGACAAAATGCACCAGCCTCAGATTTACATGCATGTCACTGCAATCCACTGCGAAGGCAAAGTCTGCTGTCTCTCACGGAGCTTATTATTTCACACTCTCCGGGAGAAATGGAACGATTTCCCTCTGCCAGGGGGAAAAAACGGTTGGAAGAAAAGAACAGGATGGGGAATAGTGGGTGTAGGACCCATCACCTACATCACCTCCAGACAATAGAGCAGCAACAATCTCAATGGGAGCTGTTCTTTTCAACAGATCTCATTTGTAACACCACACCCGGTCCCTTTGTTACTGTTGATTCATCTCGATTGTTGTTCCAAGGCAAGCCACAATACAATAAGAAATTTGAACTTTCCAAAAAAAAAAATGTTTTTAATCGCCACGCTGGCAAATTATTCACAATCTCTAAAGATTCATTAAACATTCAAGTCAGTTCTTTTAATTACACTTTCATCCTTGTACAGGTATTCACCATCATAATACATTCATACATTTTGGATTTTTTTGAACCAACTGGTTAAAGAAACCATTGATCAAAAAAAGATTCCATAAAAAAATTGAAAAAAAAAAAGGAAAAATTTCAGCCGACACGGAGGAACATACAGCAGGCCAAATTTGGGAAATAAGGGAATAAAATTGTTTGATTTTGAGCTGCCTGTGAGACATTAACGCTTCTCCCAAGGGAAATCAGCTGATGCTGAAGATGGCTTTGAGACCACTTAAACCCTCACTGAAACCAGGAGATCAGTAAAGAGTGACTCAGTGGCTGCTCATCTCATTTTCACATCCCTGATGTGTAAAAGAAAGGACTGAAAAAAGTTGGCCTCTTTTTATGTTCACTGCATGTTTTTTGAGCGATTCAATTCATGCACAGTAAAGCGGAAAAAATGAACTGGTATTTTCTTTCGAACTAAAGAACAGCAGCAAGCTATAAATGCAAAAAGTGATTTAAGATACTCATTTGGACTGTGCCTGTAAAGAGATCTCCAGGTGATCTACAAAATCCAAAGCTTTAAGGGTGTACTCACACTAGGCACGGCTGCCCTGAACCCAGCCCGAGTACGATTGTCCCCCCTCCCCCCTCCATCCTCCCCCTCTGGCCCGCACTCACATTAGATTTCTGCATTCGTGCCGGAGCACGCTTAAGTCATTATGGTAGAAGAGCGTTCTCTCGCTGAATGCATGAGTCCATCGCTCTGGTTACTTTGTTGATGGTAATTTTGAGTCGTTGGTCCGCGGTGGTCCACAGCCCTCTCACAGCCTGTTGCTAAACAGGTCTGTTGCTTTTGTGGCAAAAAAAATGGTTTTGGAGTGTCACAAAAAAGTGGCGTCATGCGTCCTGATCCGTACTCCAGCACTGTTAGCACTCACACTACAGGTGAACCGCCCCCAGTCCAAATTAACCGTGCTCTGGCCCATCTCTTCCAAGCAGGCCAGGGACGGCTAAACGAACCGCGCCCGGGCACAGAGCACTCACACTAGTCAAACCAACCACGCCTGGGCACAGAGGACTCACACTAGTCAAACCAACCACGCCTGGGCACAGAGGACTCACACTAGTCAAATCATTGCGCTTTGGTGGTCAAGCGCACTCGGGCACGGTTCAGACTGCCTAGTGTGAGTACACCCTAAATGATGCCATGTGTGGCCATTTGAGACCAAGAATTTAACAACAAAGCATTCTTTGTGTGTAAGAATGCACACAAACACTGCTGAGTAAAATTTATGCTTCCAGAGTTATGATTACTAAGTATTCAAAGTGATCACTTTTCCATATTAAGATGGCCTTTGTTCTCACTGCAAAAACTCCTGATCTAAACAAGACTTGCAATCTTATTTCTAGCTTAAAAATCTACTTGATCTTGTTTTGAGAATAATTTATTATATAAGAGCAGACTCTGTAAGATTATTAAGATTGTTTAAGGCAGCGGTCCCCAACCTTTATTTGGTCACAGACCGGTTTAATATCAGAAACTATGTTCACGGCGGCCTTTAAGGAGCAGCAGATAAATATACTTATACGTATTTATACACATAAATGATACACATAAAAATGGGGATATTTTAAAACTATAATAATGGGTGTATCTTTAAAATATAATAATAAAGGTAAATCTAGTGTGTACTCGCAGCTTTATTAACAGCGTTTTCATAAATGTTTTTTTCCTGTGCAGCCTGCGGACCGGTACCACATGACCCATGGCCCGGTACCGGCCTAGGCGTTGGGGACCACTGGTTTAAGGTAGTATTTCCATATTTCAAGAAATCTTATCAAGTGTAATATCTTACTGCCCCGACAGATAATTTCACTTGTTTCTAGTCTAAAGATTTCTTTATATAGGAAAAATATCTTAAAACAATGTTTATATACAATATAAAAGCAAAAAGTCTGCTCTTATATCATATATTATTCTCAAAACAAGATCAAAAAGACTTTTAGTCTAGAAATAAGATTGCAAGTCTTGATAAGATCAGGATTATTTGCAGGGATGCTTTTGGGAAATTAGGGTCTAACAAATAGGAAAAGAGACAGACAGTGAAAGTGGGCTTTGACAAGTAATATTCCAATGTGTTTTCCTTTTGGAAATTGAAAGCCATGCATAGAGTGTGTGGCTGTGGAGGCTTGTATAATACAGGGAGTGCAGAATTATTAGGTCCTTATTATATATCTTATTATATAAGTTGTATTTTTGAGGAATAAATTTTATTATTGAACAACAACCATGTTCTCAATGAACCCAAAAA
>JBBPDH010000002.1:14083171-14096965 GCA_037974565.1 Clupeocharax schoutedeni | reverse complement strand
CAGGACAGACACGAGAGCTCAGTAGACTGGGGAAGACGAACGGGGAAGCACGCGAGGGGGCGGGGCGACCGTCACAAATAGGAACTTATTGCATCCTCACAACCCTACTGTCCTCGGAATGAATACAACAGACATTGAACGTAAGAGCTGTTTATTGTCCGTCAATAAATTAGCAAGACATAATCAAACCAGTCTCACCTGATAAAATGTTTAGGAACTTAATTGTACAAATCATAGAAGACTACTCTAAAAAATAAAATGTCCATTGTACAATATTTTCTGTTGAGAACAGGACACAAATGGCCCAAACAAAGTTCATACCAATTAGAAATGAAATATACATATGATAAAACAATGTGCTCAGTTTAATCCTTCAGTTTAATCCCTCCAATGCACTCCAGGTGCTTGCAAAGGCAAAAGAACAAAAATGATAGGCAGAAGGATCCAGGATAAAATATCATATACAGAATACAAAAATATATGAAGAATATGAAGACAAATCTGAAATGTTTGCTTAAATGAATCGTTCTATTGTGCTCTCTCTCTCTCTCATTCTCTCTCTCTCTCTCCATGAACACTGAAATATAAAGATGCAATATAGAAATTACTTTTTACTAAAAAAACAAACAAAAAAAAACAGTTAATGGTTCAGTTTATATCTCATGTGGGACTGATTTTTTACTTCAGCTCTGAACAGTAGGGAAAAATGGTCAAACTGAGCCCTAGAGGACGTGTAAATATGGCACCTTGTTATCAAATGTAATTTTCCGCTACCCCTTCACCCGATCGAGCAAATCCTTTAATTTTCCTCTTTGGAAAATTTGCTTGCAAGTTCTATCTAATAGTGTGCATTCCCGATTAAGATTTTATCACCTGCTCGTTGTCTCCATCCTACATGGTCTTTCATGATCTCACCTCGTCTCATCTCATTGCTACATTTCATCTTCTTTGCAACACAATCACTCAAGACACTTCACCTGCTTTACCATCTGTCTTTTTCCATAATACTCGTCCACATTTTCCACTTTCCTTTCATGTACCTTACATGTCAGTTGTCCTTCTCTTATTACTTCTCAGAATCAGCTACAAAGAATCTTCTGCACTTTGCAGCAGCGTTAATCATCCTTGTTTCTATTCAACACTGTTTTCAAGAACTTCTCAGGTCATCTGGATATTTTTTTTTACATACACTGAATATTCAAAAGTGTGTGGACTAATCCAACATAGTTTCCAAAATCAAAGGAGCTAATGGAGCTGCTCCTCTAGGAAAGCTTTACAGCATGTGTTAAAACATTGCTTTGGGGATTTGATTGTACAGTGCAGCAGAGCATTCTACTGGTGATGCTTTTCTGTAGAGATTACATGAGATTACTGTGCTTATGGAACTGAACACCAGTGACAGCAATAGATGCCTGTGCCTGAGTTCACCAACTACAAAAGCTATCCGGACACTTCTGGACATGTAGTGTATGTATGTAGAGCCCCAAGCACCCTGGGGGCTTTATTATCTTATTGATAAAGTGTGGTCCTCTGAGATACTTTCCGTCTTTGGTGCTTTGGAGACTTTGAAGATTCACTCTGGGGAGGCCAAACTGGTTTTGCTATTTGTATATCCTGGTCCATGGTAAAGGGCTTCTTTGGTGATTCAGCTTGAGGGGGCCACACAAAAGAAACTTTATTAAGGGTTTGGGGTGTTTGATCAGTTTTTTCGTTCAATTTAGATGATTCTTTCTCAAACATGTCTGACAGAGAACTGACGCTGCTTTGTGAAAGAGAGTATCTCCAGTCAAGTCTTTCAGCGTTCCTCTGATTCCTGGTGTTCAGTAATTCTTTCCGAGACCCTTGCCCAAATCCTTCACCAAAGTTTCCTTTCCATTTAAAGAGCTGTTTATAATGGGTTGAGCAGTAAAAGTGGCCATGGAGAGAGACGTAGTTGCCGAGGCTGTTGGAAAAATAGCTTGATTATTTAAAGACACCACACTGTATTTCACAATTTCATCTCATCTCATGTCTTCGAGTCATTTGCATTAAAGCTATTGCAGTATCTATTGCAAAATATCTGTGCAGCAGCTCGCAGTAATTACAGCCAGCAGGATTGCTGATAACAGCACATTTGTACGCAACAATTGGGTGCAGTGTTACAACACATTTGTAATGTAATTGTTAATGTGTGAAGGTATGGCAACATATTTAGACTAGATACTAACTAATAGAATAGATAGAAATATCATTGTTTTACATGCTACACTGTAAATAGGACATACCTTAATTTATTGCTGCAGTGTTCGCAGAAGAAACATGATTTATGGAACTTCTTTTTGTCTGCTATCAGGCCCTCCATGGGGTACACTCTCTTCCGACATACTGTGCACATCTCCGACTTTGGAACTCGAATCTGACAAGAGATTCTGATTTGTGATACTATACTCAAAGCAACATTGTAACTTTACAAAGCCTTAAGCTCCCAACTTGAATTATAAATAACATGCACATGTAGCAAAATTGTTAACGTTAATTTCCCTCCTTAAATTAAATAACAAGACGTGTGGTTTGACTATACAGCAGAAACATGTGCAGCCTACAGGTTCTACTTCATACAGGGCTGGCATAGGGCTGGTTCACAGACAGGGATTTACATCATGCCTCTGTCGCTTCAGCAGCTCCTGACACTGTTCCATTGTTGCAGTAGTAAACAATAATAAAACAGAACCAAAACGGCTTCCAAAATAAAGATGCATACATGATAAAGTAGACATATGTCATGCATATACAAAAGGGTGGCATATTAGGTTCCATACATGCCCAGGCCTCTTGGTGGGTTTAAAAAAAAAGATAAAAAACACATATATGCACATGCACTTGCACGATTCTGCGCTCTAATAAAACTTCACAGAGAAAGGTATTGGATAGGTAATTACTGTCTTTAGACTAGGCCAGTTTACAACTTCGCTCTAAAATCTGGTCAATTTATCTTCTATATTGCATCCTCAATTATTTGCCATAGTGGGAAAAGCTGGCCAGCTAGTGATCAAATTAAAACGGGAGATCTTTAATGTCAAATGGAGCATAATCGGTAGAGATAATTTGCTGCAAATGAATTTAAACTAATGGGTATGTGACATGTCACATATTGTGCAGAAACCAACTGCTCTGAATGTATGTCCCCTAACACTTTTTTTGCTGCGGCTGTTATTGCTGCTTTCACAATTATACGGGAAGTTGGCTTTGTTGTCCAGCACTGCAAAAGAACACACCCTGCTGTGTCAATCAGCAGCACAGGGCAGGCGCCACCTTCAAACAGGCCAAGTCTCTCTATGAAAGACATTAATTGACTAGCTAATGGAGTGTTACAATTTAAAGAAAAGGTTCCCATAATAACTACAAAGGTTTAGACTTGTTTTTGGCATTTACACTTGCTGGATCTATTCTTATGTCTACCTTGCAGAGAAAATGTGGGTGAGTCTCAGTGTAGCAAACTAGCCAGACCACCAGGAATTCTCTAGACCTTACCAATTACCCACATCAGCATGTAAACTCACTTCATATATTCTAAAACACTGAAAATAAGTAGTTTTTTATTCCCTCAGTCTCAGTGTACTCCCTCCAGAATATCAGGCAGATATGAAGCAGGCCATGTAATATGAATATATAAGTATTCAATATAAATACTTGCAAATGAAATGTTAATCTAATCTATTTTCTCCACATTTACAAATTGCCACATGATTTTAGCCTCTGTCAGTAAGCGGTTAAGTGAGAACGTAAAATAAAAACTCAATGCATTACATTTAATTTAGGTGTGCAAGGATAGGCTTTAAAACATGTATTTAATAGCAAAAATGAATACACACAATATACACAAATGGGGGGCATTCACACACACACACACACACACACACACACACACACACACAATACTGGGTTAGCGAGTGGTTCAGCATAAAGAAAGCATTTGATCTGCCTTGGCTTGGAGTTAGTACTCAATTCCATCACACAGTGTCTGTTTATCAGTCACAGCAATTTTCTTTTGGTTCTCTCACCTGCTACGCTGTAGCCTAAGCTTTTGAACACACTCTCACTTTCAGTCCATGTCTTGTGGAAATTCTTCAACAGTTCCTCAGCAGAGGCTTCAGGTGATACCCTCGCCTCTGGGGCCTTTTTCTTCACAGCATCAGCATAAGAGAAAGGAGCGTTCTGCGTGAAAACGTCCTCCGAATGCTTAGATATGGTCACAGAGCTTCTCGTTTCGCTTATGTTTGTGCCAAATTCATCCACAGCGGAGAAATGCTCGGTGATGGTTTGCGCCTCAGAAAAGCTGGCTGGATCGACTGAGTCTAGCGTTACTTCTTTGCACAGACGCAGAGGAGAGGTCTGCTGGGAGCCTGGCTGAGTTGTGTGTTCAGGCTCATGCTTTGAACCTTCAGATGAAATTTCACTCACACTTGACACCTGCTCCTCCTGTTTATTTTTTAGTCCTTTGATACACATGCATTGCTCATCCATTTCAAAAACATTTTTAATAACCTTGATGCTGAAAGCTGTCGTTTCCTCTTGTTGAAGTGCTTTTTTCTCTGTGTCTGGCTCTGGGTCTACAGTTTCCCTGCCAAGCCTTTCCGGGGTGTTGATAAGCTCTTTCGCAGTGTAGACCTTTTTCTCCAGTGTCTCTAATTTACTGACCAGTCCAGACAAGTCACCCATGGGCAAATTCTCTTTTTTGTCCACTGACACTTCAGTCACCGCTTCCTCAGTGGCGAGGCCTAAATCGGAAGGCTCTTTTTGTACAAATGTCTTATTTAACTCTGCTTGTTGGGACTCCTCAAAGACGTTTGTCTTGTCTCTATGTGATGTTGTCATCCTTTCTGACACAGCTACCTCTGAAGATCCTTTGTCTGTACACTCCTCCAGAACCTTTGAGTCTTCAGCAGGTTTAGAATCGATTTTGATCTGCCGATGAAATGTGGCTGGAGTTTCCAGTATCTCTGACTTCTTACCCGTAACTGTTCCAAGATGAGGCACAGGATCAGGTGAGGCTCCACGTGAGAGTTTAGCTGTCACTTCTCTGAGCCTTGTCAGACTGTCAGCTCTGGCCAGAGTGGGTGATGGAGAGGCTCTGCTTAAACGTGATGTGGGGGTTTCAGATCTGCGTGGTGGAGGAGTCGGCGGCATTGGTGGAGGGGACGGTGCTACTCTCTGTGGCGAGTCTGTTCTTCTAGTGGATTCAATAGTGATGAATGTGGGTGAGGGTGAGCGCATTCTTAACAAAGGTGATGGTTCTCTTGGGTCAGAAGGTTTTATGCTTTTCTCTTGCTGTTTTCGGCTTTTGTGAGTAACTTTTTTCTCTTCTATTACTTTCTTTTTCATTTCAACCTTTTTGGAGCCAATGGTGATTTTTGAAATCCTTTGTGTGGCACTGCCTGAAACCAGTTTTTCAGATGTAGCCTCACATTCATGCTTTTCAATAGCTGCAGCATTTTCTTCTAAGTGCATTAGTTGTGCTTGAATGAGATTTTGCACATGAGCAACAAATTCTTCGAGTTTCTGCATGTTATGCTCATCTACTGCTTCTTCCAGATCGTTCTTTTCCTCTGGCTCAATAAGCCACTCTGGGATTTCGTTGAACAATGTCTTCACGAACTTGGAGTCCATTTTTTCTTCAGCTTCCAGCGAATCCGTAATACGAGACAGCCACTTCTGAGCTTCTGCACATCTTTGTGATATCTCTGTGCTCTCTGCTGAGGTCTTGGCAGCCTCTCTTTGTGCTGGCTTCTCTGACACATTTTTTGGACCATTTCTGCTTTCGTCTTTTGATTCCTCAAGACTCTGCTGGTTGCCCACTTCCTCTTTCTTTTTAGGAGGAGCCTTGACCTGCTTTTGAGATTTTGGAGTGGCACCCTGTTGCTGCAAACTCTGCTGGACTTTACTCTCTGTGATGACCTCTTTGTGGACCTCAGTGTGTTCCTCCTGAATTGTTTCGTGTCTCTGCACCACAGCGATTGCCTCTTCTTTCTGATTACATGTTGAAACTGGATGATTTGCCTCATAGGGGGAGGCAAGAGCAGCGGCGGTGGTATTGTTTTGTGTTTGTGTTTGAGTTTGATGAATCACTTCTTTATCTTTTTTGGGTTTAGCCCTCCTCTTCTTCTTTGGTGTGGCTGGGGCCTCCTCAGACAGCTTTTGCTTGGTCTGTTTTTCCACCTTAATCTCAGTCTCACTGCATTTTCTTTCTCGGTTTTCTCTCATCTGGACAATCTCTTGTTTAACTTGCACACCTTGAGCTTGATCCTCGAGCCCCTTTTCTGTGCTGTTATCTTTGCTGTTCTTGCTGGCTTTCTTTTTGTCAGACCTCTGACTTTTTGCCTCAGATTCTTTCATTTTGTTGTCTTTGTTCACATTTGCTGGTTTCGCCTGATCGGCAGAACTGTTTCCTTTGCCTTTGGTTGTTGGGGTATCATTTTTCTCACTTTCCTCAGTCTTATTTTTGTCAGTAATTTGAATATTTGTGACGGGTTTATTGATAGCCTCTTTCTCCAGTTCATTGCTTACAGATGCAGTTTGCTGATCTTTTGCTCCTACAGTGGCAGACCCCTGTGATGTACTACTACTAACAACCATCTGTGTAACAGAGCTAGAGGTCACCTGTTGGATACTGGTTGTCATGGACCGGTATTTTTTCTTCTTTTTAGATGAGGTGGACGTGGTCTGCTGCTGAACAGAAGTGGCTTGTGATGTCTGATTAGAGATAATGTGCTGTTTAGCTGGGGAAATAATGGCAGATTCAGTGGGAGATTTCTCATTTATGGTGCAGATCAAAGACTTGCTTGGGGGAACATCTGAGAGAGTGGCTTGCTTGGATGAATCACATGATTTTGTGTCTGATTTGGCTTTGGTCACAGCTTCAGCTTTCTCTTGAGTGAAATCAAATGATATGCTCGGCTCAGATTGTGCTGTGCTCTTGCCTTCTGAGGAAAGCATTTCAAGTGCTGAGCTGACTGACTCATGCATGTGAATTTCAAAGGCCAGGGAGCTTGGTGGTGTGGAGCTCTCCCCTATTTTCTGCCTGTATTTTTTCTCTGCTTTTATTAATGGAGTGGTGAATTTACTGACTGGGGATTTGCTTGGGGGTGGTGGTGATGCTGGTGGGGTCAAACTCATGGGAACAAAAACCTTTTTAGGAGGACGTGGGGACTCGGGTGGCTGCATTGATGAGATCACAGTGGAAGAAACCGATGAAACAGTATTTTGTGCCTGTACCTTTCTAAATTTGACCTCCGTCTCACTGCTTGTAGTCACTTGATTAGCTTTTTGGGCCTGCATATCCATTTTGGTAAGCTGCATGGCTGGCTCCAGTTTTGGCACTTTGCAAAGAGCTGGGGCTTTGACTGGTTTTACTGTCAGTTTGGTAGGTTTAGCTGGTATTGTGTTGGGAATGAGGTCTAGCTCCTGCTGAGAGGGAGGAGGTGGCAGAAACTCTTGTTCAGCATCAGCGGTAGGAGGAGGAGTAGGTGGGGGAGGTAAATGATCAAGATCTGATTTCAACTGGTCACTGAAAGGTGGAGGAGGAGGGCTGGGTGGAGGAGGGAGGTCATTATCACCCCTGATTAGAGGGGGAGGGGTAGGGAAGGAAAGACTGTCGTAGTCCGGTGGAGGAGAGGGAGGGAGAGGGAAATCAGACTCTGGTAATGGATGAGAGGTTAGTGGGGGTGGTACACAAATCTTATGCTCTCTGTCTTTGGTTTTATCTAATCTGTTTATACCTTTGCTCTTTGATTTGAGGTTGCGGAATTCAGTTTTTAAAGTTTTAACTCCGTGAGTCTGAATGATTGTTTTGTGTTCTAGCACGGTGGTCTTTGACACTGGTTTGTCTATTGTAGTTTGCGTTACAAGCACATTTTGCTCTTGTCCACTTTGCATTGATTTGGTGGTTACCAGCTTTTGTATATTCCTCTGTGACTCACTGCTTTTGGTGAGATTCTTCACTGCAGCAGCAGGTTTCTGTGTCTGAATCTCTTGCTGGGAAGAAGATGGGGTTTTACCTTTGGAGACCTTAACCTTTCTTATGGGTTCTCTCCTGGGGATCTTTGGACTTGCTCGTTGCGCTGTTTCTAGCAGACATTTTATTGTTCCTTTAACATCCCCTTTTAACACCTCCTCTTTTTCTGTCTGTACCTGTTCCTGTGTGTCATACAGGGCTTTTATTGACAGCTTCACATCACCTTCTGTGCTGGCCCTGCGCTGCATTCTGGGTGATGCAGCAGGTTCCAGTAAGAGCTGAATTGTTCCTTTGACATCTCCTTGGACTTCGATTTCTGGCTGGTAAACCTTTCTCTCACTAGAGGCATCTTGCAGACTCTGCAAAGCGGTATGAATATTGCCCTTCACAATCTCTTCTTTCTCCACTTCTCTCACTACGTGTGTGGCTTCCTCCAAAGATTTCAATGCACCTTTGATGTCACCTGGAACTAAATCTTCAGTAACAATTTCAACTTTGGTGGTAGTTGAGTCCTTCAGAGATTTCAGTGCCCCTTTGATGTCACCAGGGATGATTTCAGGTTTTTCCATCTCCTTAGGCTGTTTTTGGGCTTCCTCAAGAGATTTAAGGGCAGTGGGGATGTCACCTTTTACAACCTCCTCTTTCTCTAGAATGACCGCCTGATTGATGGACTCTGTCAATGAGTTTAGAGTGGCTTTCAAATCACCACCCCGTATCTCCTCTTTCTGGAGATACTCAGTTGAGACATGGGGCTCTGCCATGAAAACCTTGACTGCATTATGAACATCACCAGGAACAATATCTTCCCTGTCCACCAGGCGACAGATTTGAGCTTGATTACGGGTGAGGCTTAGTTTTGTTTCTTTAATATCACCACAAACAATTTCCTCTTTTTGTAGTTTGCTTGTTTCACTGTCATCTGACTCTACCTGTATTTGTTTAAGGTAGTCCAGAGCTCCTGACTCAATACAGGTTGAATAAAAGTTCACATTTCCTTTTTCTGTGTCATCCACCTTGATTTTGACAGGCACTTCTGCATCTGGATTACATAGTTTTTGCAGACAACCTTGTACATTGCCTTTGATGACATTCTCTTTTTCGATGCTAGTGTTTTCATCTTGATTGAAAAGGGAGTATATAGTCATGCGAATATCTCCTTTCTCACCCTCCTGAATAAGAATACCATGCTTGCCTGTGCTCTGCTCCTTCAGTAGATTGTTTATGGCTTCTTGAATGTCACCACAAATTATATCCTCTTTCTCCACGTTGGTGGTCGTCTGCTGGTTGAACAATTGTTGTACTGCACCGCTGATGTTGCCTCTCTCTTGTGATTCTATAATAATCCCTTTCTCTCTTGTTTCTCGACTATTGAGGAGGTTCATCATGATGTTCTGTAAGTCTCCTTTGACGATTTCTTCTTTCTGAATCTCTGGAGCCTTTTTATTCATCAGATTGTACTTAGCCATGCGCACATCCCCAATCTCATCCGTTTCTATAATAATGCCTTTGGATTCCACCATCCTCTGGCTATATAACTCATCTAAGGTTTCTTTTACACTTTTACCAAAAATTTCAGTTTTCTCAACATTGCTCTCATTGAAGTCAGGTAAAGGAGTTGTTTCAAACAGCCAAGTTGTTGTTTTCACATCTGCTTTCGGTATTTCTTCACGGACAACCTCCTTACTCTTCCCATACTCTTGGATGCAATCAAGGGGATTTTTCTCAAACAACCACACAGACTGTTTTACATCTCCCTTCACCTGTTCGTGCATAACAACCGTCTTCATCTCGTCTTCTGAGTTTTCATCATGAATCTGATCAATTGTGCGAGTCTCAAACATCCATTTAGCTGCCCTAACATCTCCTTTATGAATCTCACTCATGCTGACAGTGCGAACTAACTTCTCTGACGACGAGTGAGTTTCAAAACGATGTTTGTTTGCCTTGACATCGCCCCCGGTTATGTCTTTGACGATTTTGAAAGAGGTTTTGCTGCCATCATCAATCTCGTCAAGAGGTTGGGTTTCAAATTTCCACCGAGCAGAAGTGACATCACCTTTCTGAATATCCTCTTCTGTAACTGCTTTAATAAGGTAGACTTCATCAGTATCTCTAATGCAATCAAGAGGCTTGGTTTCAAACAACCAGCGTGCACCCACCACATCCCCTTTGAGTATCTCTTCTTTAGTAAGTGTAGTGACTTCATGGTAATGTCCATCCTTGTCCTGGATGGCATAAAGTGGCTGAGTTTCAAACAGCATGGCATATTTTTGAACGTCTCCTTTCTCCTCTTCCTCGCGGATGATTTTCTGTAGTTTTCTCATTTCTGACATAGATGAGACCTCCTGAATTTTATCTAATGAGTAGGTCTCGAAAATGAAACGGCCTTTGTCAACATTGCCTCCCTGAACATCCATCACTGTACGTGAACTTAGTTCATTTGTGTTCTCACGGATCGCATCTATGGGCTGGTTTTCAAAGAGCCATTTGCAGTTTTCAACATTCCCTTTCTGGATGTCCTCAGCCTGAGCAGTCTTTAGCTGGTGCATGAATTCTTCTGAAGTGGAGGTCATGACATCCATGGACTGGGTCTCAAATATGTATTTCATTCGAGACACATCTCCAGACTGGATGTCTATTTCTGTCACTCGCTTGACAACATGTTCTTCCTCGCCACTGATATTGTCCAAGTTCTCTGTCTCAAAGAGGAAGCGAGCCATGCGCACATCTTTTCCATGAATGTCTTCTTGTTTTACAGTGGATGCTTTTAGTACAGTCTCTGACTGATCTCTGATTGTATCAAGGGCCTGAGTTTCAAAAAGCCAGGTGCAAGTTTTCACATCACCTTTATGAATCTCTTCGATTTCATTTTCGTTCTTAAGAGCAACCTTTTCATAGAGTATATCCATTGGCTTGGTCTCAAACAGCCACTTGCAGGTCTTAACGTCACCCTTCACTATTTCAGTTGTCTCTTTAGTAACGCACTCCTCATCTTCAATGTTGCTGAAGTATTTGATGGCATCCAGAGGCTGGGTCTCAAAAAGCCATTTTGCTGTTTTGACATCACCTGATTCAACCTCTTGCTGAGTGATGCCCTTAATGACTTGGAATTTTGTGAAACTTTCATCAAACTGGTCAATAGGGCGAGTTTCAAACATCCACATACAGCTTTTGACATCCCCTTTCACAATCTCCTCACGCCGCACAGTTTTCACTTCATGATAGTGACCTGAGCTATCTTGCATGGCATACAGTGGTTTGGCTTCAAAAAGATCTTTGTTTGATTTAACCGATCCCGTGGTTACCCCTTCGACTCTAATCCTTTGACTTTCATCATATCTGCTTAGATCATAAGTTTCAAAGATTTGTTTGCAATTTGTTACATCCACTTTTTCAACATCCTCTAAATTCACTGTTCTCATTATTTTCTTTTCCTCATCCCTGATTTGTTCTAGAGGCTGGCTTTCAAACACCCACTTCTGGTGTCGAACATCTCCCTTCTCCTCCTCAGCTGTCACCCTTCTTTTAAGCTTCCCCACCTCTGCAAGTTCCTTCAACTCATCTTTTGGAGCAGCTTCAAAAAAGTGTCTGGCAGATTGAACATCTCCTCCAATAATTTCTTCAGTGTTGACAAGTCTGGCATTTGAATCATCCTTTAATGTGTCCATGGGCTGGCTTTCAAACACCCAGCAATTCCTGCGCACATCACCTTTGTATTTCTCTTCATCTTCTTGTTCGATTTTGACCATTCTAATAATGTCTTTCTTTTCCTCTTGTATATCTTCAAGTTTCTGGTTCTCAAATAGCCACCTCTGGTGCCTAACATCCCCTTTCTCCTGTTCTGAAGTCACTGTTTTCTTCAACTTGGCCACTTCACCATCACCATTTTGAATGTTCCCCAGAGGCTGCTTCTCAAACACCCACCTCTGGTGTCTTACATCCCCCCTCACCTCCTCTGATGCCACCTTTCTTTTCAACTTTCCCACCTCTGGCAGTTCTTTCAGTTCATCCAACGGTGCTGTTTCAAACAGATGTCTTACAGATTGTACATCACCACCGATGATCTCCTCAGTGGTCATTGGTCTGGAGTTTGAATCATCTTTTAGTGTGTCCATGGGCTGGGTCTCAAACACCATGCAGTGTTTGCGGACATCAGCTCCAATGATCTCCTCTTTTTCTTGAGTGTGTATTCTTTGCCACTGCTCATTTATGGAGTTTAGTGTTTTTGTCTCAAACAACCATCTTCCCCTTTTCATATCACCTTGGTTATTGTCTTCCATGGAAATACTAGAGATTAGGCGGACCTGAGAAAGGTCTTTGTTAATTATGTCAAGAGGCTGTGTCTCAAAAAGCCACCGTGATGTTTTGACGTCACCTTTCTCTGTCTCTTCTCGGCGGACTGAAGTAATTTCTACAACTTCACCCGAGTGCTCCCTCAATACACACATACATTGAGTTTCAAACATCCAGATGATTATCTTCACGTCAGCTTTGATCTCCTCCATGACAGACTTGAGACTCAGAAGGTGCTTTTCATCCATGGTTTCAGTGTCACCCAGAGAATCCATTTCCTGGTTTTCAAACATGTACCGCATAGATTTCACATTACTCCTGGTGGCCTCTTGTGTGAACACAACTTCTTTGGTTTGGTCATCACCACCATGTAACTTATTCAGAGAGTCTATTGGCTTTGTTTCAAACAACCAAGCTGCCATGCGAACATCTTTTTTGCCTGCATCATCATAAGAAAGCTTTTTGGCAGCACAACTAGTCTCTGTACCTAACACATCCATGGGTTGAGTCTCAAACATCAAAGCAGTGTTCTTCACATCACCTCCAGCTATGATTTCCTGTTGAACTATATTCCTGCTGTCCTCATCATCATCTGAATTGTCCTTAATACAGTCCAGAGGTTTGTTCTCAAACACCCACCGCATAGATTGCACTTCCCCTCTCAGAATTTCATCCCATTCCAGATATTCTCTTTCCGGGCTCCTGTTTGGGCTGCTTTCACCATGCTCAAAATGGTACGCCGCCTCTTGCACATCTCCAACCGCCTCCTCATCCTCATTTACCTCATTAACCTCGTTGTAGAAATCTCGCTCCAAGTCCTTCCTGACATCAGGGTGAATGTGCTTGCACAAACGCTTTAGTTCCAGTAGTTCTCTCTGTTTAAAATATTGTTCTTTGTTCAAGGTGTGCTTTATTGGGTGTGTTGTTTCTTGGAAGCCTGTGTCGTCAGAAGGCTCCTCCAACAGGTCTGGCGGCGGAGGTGGCAGATAATCTAAGTCCTCATCATCAGTAGCATTCATTACTCTTGAGGATTCTGTCTCAACTCCCGCCGCTCCTACTGTAACTTTTGATGTGACATGTATCTCACCCTTGAAGCCTTGGTGGGATACATTTTTATCGGAAGCTGACTGTGAACAGCTGATGTCACGTTCAATCTTTTTTGGGGAGAGAAAATTTGCTTGTTTCATTCAACAGAGCTCTTTGGGAAAGTTTTACCTCTTTCAACCACAGTATCCAATAAGACTTAACAAGTAGCTTTGGAAAGCACTAGTATTTATAATGTTTTTAGATCAAATACTTGACATCCATAGTTGATATGTGAGGGCATATACTAGGGCTGTAACATGTATTCATACTGAAGCGTCACGGTACATGGGTCACGGTTCGGTACATGCTGTCTTTCGGACAGGGCTCTCAAGTCTCACGCAATGAGCATGAGACACACTGTCTTCACACGCTCACACGCCACACCTCCGATTTCTCACGCAGAATCTAGGCAGCCCATTGAACAC
>JBBPDH010000002.1:14040191-14051320 GCA_037974565.1 Clupeocharax schoutedeni | reverse complement strand
CCATTTTTATGTGTATCATTTATTTGTATAAATACGTATACGTATATTTATCTGCCGCTCCTTAAAGGCCGGGCCATAACCAAATAAAAGTTGGGGACCACTGCTCTATATTATCAAAGTCCTGGAGTCTTTCACTACACCACAACAGTAAGAAGATCTCTGAGAAACATTTATATCTGTGCACTCGGCCAGTTATGGTATATCCACTACTTCAGACCAGACCATGCTACGGGTTCTCTCTTTCTTCATTAAAAGATAATATGATGAGTCTGCCCCATGCTGCAGACCTTCAACCGGAACTCTTCAAAACCTTTGATGCTCTGAGAGCCATGGGAAGCTGAGGATTCGATAGTGTACAGCCCACGCAGGAGCCGTGCTGCTATAGGCTCTCTAAACGGTACAGGTTGCTCCCAGGCTGTTTGGAGGAGACAGGGCTTTGTCTCTGATCTGACTGGAGAGAAGGTGAGAGGAGTAGAAGCAGTAGGCCTCAGGCAAAGAAACTCTCCCTATCTTCTCTTTCTCTCTCCTCTCTCTCTCTCTCTCTCTGTCTCACCCACTCTCACTTTTCCCTCTGGTGTCTCTCACTCCGCCATCCCCCTGCTCTCTTTATGCCTCCAGGATGTTGTGGTGCAGTAATTAGCACCACGCTCAGGTCCGTTTCAGTGTTTGATGAGTAAAATGTGTGTTGGTGTGTTTATTTTCTGATACTCAAAGAAAGTGGTTAAAGAGAATCCTGGGAGTCAGTCTGAGAGATGTACCAGGAGACTGTCTATACAAGTTCTTAAATACATCAAAGGTTTAGGGATGTTTGTGCGTGAGTGTTGACTTGGATTACTGAAAGGATGCATAAATACACTAACAGAAGCGCTGCCTCAGCAATCCAATTCCAAACACATTGATGGCACCCAAATACACAGGCCAGGCTCTGATAATACACATGTGTACTGTCTTAAAAATACAGAACAAACAGGAGCTGTAATGGGCTGAACTTATTTGATTCAACATGTGCATCGCTTCCACATAACATAAACATATAACATCCAGCAGAGCTGGGCAGCACTGATAAATATCTTCCAGGTTCTAACATAGTATTAATAAAATTAATAAATTAGCATTAATGAAGTTTCTCAAAGGATTCTACTTTTTAAACTTTTCTTCATAATTAAATCACTGAGGTTTAAACAAGGTTATTCAACGTTGCTTAATGTGAAATGGTGCATGGAAGAGAAACTCTTTCTTTGCAGGGAGGGTGATAAGAACAACCCCTCACAGGACCCAGAATTGAGCTATATGCCACAAATGAAGGCATTTAGGCCAGAAAATTGTAGCTAAAACAAGGATCATGTAGCATATTTGAAATTGTATCCCATAAACAATTGTCTGTAAGTTAGCTTTGTCAGTTCTGACTCTTCACATTAAACCACTTTGAATGATAAATTCAATACAAATCAGAGAGCGTTAAAACGCAGTGAAAATATTCAGTGCTGGTGTTCTAAACCAAAGGAATTTCTTACACAGAGTACTGAAACTGAACAGGAATGTGTATGTCCAGTTCGACATTAACCACACAGAAACCACACAGAAACATGGTCTGCTTCAGTTAAATGTTCTCTTGGATACCGTGGGGAAATCAAACATAGCATTTTTTTAAAACTAAAAACAAACGGCTTAGCAATTGGGACACAATTACACATGACCTTTTTCAGTGCACACAATGTACATGCACGCACAAACACAAACATAAACACACACAGGTGCATCATCCAGTGCAGATACAGTAAAACCCAATTTCACATACAGCCTCAAAACACACTCCCTTTTACAACCATCTCAGCTGAAACCTAATGAATGCAAATCTCTGCTCTGCTGCCTTCATGATCCTCCAGAAACTTTGCACCCTCCCATCGCTGAGTTGGAGCCCGTCCCGTTTCTCCCGTGCACGTGTGGGCTGGGCTGATCAACCATTTGGTGTTAAATCTGGCGTGGGTGAAGGCACCATTTCTGACGCCCACACGCTTGGTCTGGAGGTCAGAGATGGTTCAGTTTGTCTGTTGGAGGAGGGAAGGAGAGGCACTAAGTGGCTTCACTTGGTTATGATGAAAGGAAGGATAGAAAGACAAAAAAGAGAAAACCGAGAGAGGAGAAAGATAGAGGGGGGCATGAGAGAAAGAGGGGTCTTAATTACACCGCTCTCCTGTTAATGCTTTAGTCTGATGCACACTGCTGAAATGACCTTCACACTTCCCATTACAGCCACTTTCATTCTCTCTCTCTCTCTCTCTCTCTCTCACACACACACACAGTCGCACACCACTCAAACTCATCCTCACACATACCCAGTGCCTCTCTCTCATTCTCTCTCTCTCTCACACACACGCAAACACACACACAGACACACATATTCTCCCTCTCTCTATCTCTATCAGCCTTTCACGTTTTCCTCTCATTTCTCTTTGCCATGGCAACTGGACCCCATTTATGAAAAGTCCTTGCTTTTTATACTTGCTGCCTTTGTGTAATTTCTACACCTGATGTTTACCCAGGTAAGAAAATAAAATTGATGAGTGATATGAATGGGACAAGCATGGATCTACTCTGCATGCTCTAAACATCATGAAAATAACTTCTGCTAATTTAGCCTTTGTCAGTGACACAGAAGCCAGGAATCGATGTAAGGTTTACAGCTGACACTTAAGGCACACTCTTTAGTACAGTGTGTCTGCCCTTGGCTCCAGGTGCATGCATTACGCTGCCTAATGAATGATTCTTTCCTTCACTATCTTCAGAATATGGCCAATGTCTAATTGCATCGTTAAAATACTGATTATTTTAAGAAAGGAAGAGTGTATTGTTTAGGCAGGCTGTGTCAGACTGTGCCAGAGGACAGTGCCTTTGTGCTACATAATTGATGTAGTGGCAGAGAACATACTCTCACACACTCTCTCGCACACAACAGACGGGATTCCTGGCTTCCCAACGACGTGCTAAATGAAAAATTCTCTCTGGACGTAAACCAGCAGGCCAGACCATGACAACGTGAGGGATGACCGATAAGAATTGGCAGAGACATTCAGAATAGGAGCAATGGGAATAATACATAAACCTGATCTTTAATTTAAGATGGAGGAGCATGAGGACGGATGGTGCTGAAGGTGAAAGGGGGATGAGTTAACAAGTCTCCATCTCTCCACAACTCCCTGTCCTTCAGCTAGAACGAAGGTCTTGGAGAATACATATCATGCCAGAAAGATTTAAGGGCCCAGTGCTCCTTATCCCGCCGCCTTAATTAGCTTTCTCACTATTCCGGAGAAGGAATTTATAAATCAAAAATGAAAACAGGATGAACCTTTTTCCATTTCCCAGGAATGAATAGAACAAGCAGTTGAAGTCATGCACCAAGTCTCCAATCTACCACATTCTGCATGAATTAGGAATGCATGATAGGGATCAGTCAAGCTGCAAACATACAATCAGCAATCAGGCAATTTATTATTCTGATTTTGACTGGTCTGTGTTTCAATGTCATAATGCAGGTGAGGCAGGTGAGTGCATGCGCTTATAACTTGGATGCTGTGCTTACTTAATATATTATTACTTATTACTTAATTAATATAACTGTGTTAAATAGTAGCCTAAATAGGTAACATTTCACTTTCAATGTTAAGTAGCCAAATGCTTTTCCGTTAAGTAATTTAAAACGCTAATTTAGCCCATGAATTGATTTAGCCCCCAGTATGTATTCTATTGGGCAAAAAAGTACTGGAAATGTGCTAATGTGTTTCACGTATTTCATTAACACCACACACTGTAGGTTTTGGCTTTTTAAAAAAAGTTTAGAAACATGGGCCAACATAATTAGCCATCAACCTATTTGGCTGTAATGAAACTGGATTTGGCCACAAAAGAAGCACGACTGGAGCACCCCTACAATGACTTGTAGCCGAATATGCTTATTAGAGGAACAGTGCGCCTGCTGAAGCAGGATGTGACTGGCCTTAAAGACCACATGTTGCAGAAAAATGTTAGGAAAACAGATATTACTTTTGATTTTTCCTCCTAAAACAAGTTTGGATAAGTTACACCAGCATGTACTGCATTAAACCAATTGTCAAACATGTCTGCATCCTGAGAAAAACTGCCCCTGCATAGATAAATCTTTGCTGTCTCTCCATCTCTCTCTCTCTCTCTCTCTCAGACATACATACAAACACCCCCCCCCCCCCCACACACACACACACACACATACACGCACTCTCACTCACACACACACACACACACACACACACACAGACTTAGCTGTCTATCACCCGCACACAGGTCTCAGTAAAATAATGATCTGCCACCCTTCCCATTTGAGCCCAGGAAATTCTCAGGAGAAATCTTTTTCTGTTGGGTGCTGCTCCAGATATTTTAAAAGTGGAAAACTGAGGAGCCCTTACATGAAGGTGTGAAGCAGAGGATAAAAACTGTGCATACACAAAACAAATTGGTGTTGGGATCTTTTTGCCAGAGCAGTTACAATTTCACAACTGCGAGTTGCAGCTAGCACAGGGGAAACCACTCAAAAAAGGAAAACTGCAAACAGGTGAAAGAGTGGAGCAGCACAGCAAATCAGGAGTGTCCGTTACAGCAGATAGGCTTTGAGGGGCCCTGGATAAGTTAAGATGAGCATAACCTGACATTCATGGTAACAGCAAATATATTTAGCCCCTGCTTGTCCTATGAGACAGTCAGTCCTGACACCCAATCTCAGAGCGCAAAAATTCAGAAAGAGAGGCTAAATATAACTGTCTCAAGTGACAAAAGAGAGGGGACAAGGACCGGAATGACCTACATTCGCCCCATACGAAGCCATGCGTACAGTTGCTGGTTTGCATAAATCTGCAACAGGATGGAAAAAATCGATACACATTTTGATCTGAAGCATATTGAGTAGAAAATATTCACATCACCGCATCCCAGTGTCTACATAAGGCGAGACAGAGGCATTACAAACACGGCACACATGGGAGAGCTGAGAGGCTGAGACAGTTCTTCATTTATCAAAGGCCTGAGATGACAGCCAGATGCAGAAATAGGACCTTTGATATTGCTCCCTGACAAAAGAGAATGTGTGGCTGTGTGTGACTGACATTTATCAAAGGAGAAGCATTCTTTTTTAAAACTCTTGAACCAAGCTTTGGCAGTTTATGTTCCAGGGTTTTCCCTTTTAATATCTTTGGGGATCAGAAAAGCAAAAAGTAAACAAAAATCATCAAGCATAGCATTTACAGACTAATCAGATATGGCATGATGTCTTTTCTCTAGAAGCCATTTTTGTTTTGTCACTTTATTTCAAGCCAGCTGAAGTCAGGAGCCAGGTACAGAGGGCAGGCGTGTGAGTGTTGAAAGGCCAGTGGTATAGCAGCAGAGATATTTCTGACACTGTGATGCACCAAAACTGGTGGATGTGAAGAGCATTAAAAGCTTCACTTCATTCCACAAGTCCTCACAAACATCTTCAGTATTTCTCTGAGCACCATTGTTGTTCTAACATGCTTCAAAGCGAGCACCATCAACCCCTGTACCAAAGAAGTTGTCAGTGTCCTGCCTCAATGACCATTGTCCCATTTCTCTCACACCCATCATTATGAAGTTCTTCAACAAAGCTGCCCCCCTGACTGGTCCCCCTACAGCTTGCACATCATCTTACCGACTACTCAACAGATAATGCTATCACGCCATCCTTCGCCTGGCTCTCACCGATCTTGACAAAAAACACACTTACATGAGAATGCTATTTATAGAATACAGTTCAGCATTCAACACCATTGTTCTTCAGCTTCCTACTGAACACAACATCTGGATGCTGGACTTCCAAACTAGAAGCAACATCTCCAGCACTACCACACTGAGCAAAGGGGCCTCTAAGGCTGTGTGCTCAGCCATCTTCAGCAGAGGGCCTATAAAGAGCATTCTCTGCAGCTGCATCATGGCTTGGTTTGGGACTTGTTGGATAGCTAAAATCATGTGCTCTCTCCCCTCTGTCGCTCATAATTACACCATACGCTGCATTGGCAAAGCATCCCACACACCCATAACCCAACCTCTTTGCACTCCATCCGGCAAAAGGTTCAGTAGCATCCGGGCCTGCACTGCCAGAAGGGGAAACTATTTCTTCCCTCAAGCCATCAGACCTCTCAGACACACAAAGACTCCCTGAACTTCTTTCAGGCAGCTGGCAGCCTAGTGGTTAGGGCGTGCGGCCTGTGATTGGAAAGTCCGGGTTCGCTAGGCGCAGCTGAGGTGCCCCGAGCAAGGTACCGTCCCCACGCACTGCTCCCCGGGCGCTGTGTTCGTAGCTGCTCCCTGCTTCACTTTGGTGAATGGGTTAAATGCAGAGGTAGAATTTCGTGCTGTTCACACGGTGTGCTGTGGTGTGTTCGCGTATGACAGAATGATCACTTCACTTCTTCCTCCTCCTAAGGCAATGCATGTGCAAACTGAACTGTTCTGCCTAAAACAAAAACCTTACACATGACTGCCACTGTAAATACCCTTTGTTTATTATATACCGCGCATCCTCTGCTAGCTACTGATTTTTTGCACAATTACTTTTATTTATTTATTGTTCTTTACCTCTGCATTTTTGCACACTTAATGACTGTCAGTATCATACTGTATTCCTTCACACAACAACTGTAACGGCTCCTGTCAGATGGACTGTATGTTGTCTTGGCCAGTGATATAGCACTGTTGCTCTATCTCTCTCTGTCTTGCTCTCTTTGTGCTCTGTGTATTCCTGTCCTGCCTACACTTAAGTAGTTATGTGGAGTTATGGTATGTTATGTTATGTTATGGTATGTTTTTTTTTTTGCTCTTTGTGTTGCAACGTTATCCTGGAGGAATGTTATTCCGTTTCACTGTGTACTGTGTATATGGATGACATGACAATAACCTTACTTGACCTGAATACACATCCATCTCGTTACAATAACGGCTAATTTCTGGCAGATGGTCGGCCCTGACAGACCCCTCTCCTCTGGAGAATTGTAGTACTCTAGCCCTAATGACAGGCTGGCAATTACGTAAGAAAAGAAACTGCGAGCAGCCAGAAGTCTAAAAGACATCACACTGCCCCCCTGTGGCGAAAGACCGTCATTGCGTAAGTTTTCAAAGATTTCATCAGCAAGATGCCAAAGCCTCAAACAACAGTTCACACTTGTCCACACAGCTGCCAAAAGGTTTGGCAAGAAATGTACAAAGCCATGAACTTACTAACATCTTATTAGGCACCAAATAATTTCAGAATTGTAGTACATCCTTCTCATTCACAATTAGAGATTAATGAGCTGATTTGCTCCTCAGCAGGCTGCTGCTGAAAATGGCGTTAAGTATTTGTGATCATCTGGCAATCATTCCCATTCACTTACTAATACAACATCTCTCTAATCTATCTTCTCTTTCGCACATTAGCCAGCAACTCAACATTTATCATCATTAAAACACACTGTGTATGACTACATGTCGCTCTTTCTCTCTATGGAGCCCATCAATCTGATGCACGGGTCTATAACCAATCCCTCTGCCATGTCTCACAAATTGTAATTAATCTCGAATAATACCAGTGCGAGATGAGAAGGCAGATAATAAAGACTGATGAATTTCATTGTGACCCCGTAGCACACTGATCTGAACTAACTACAAGTCTGGACGTGCATCACAAAGTCATGTTGACACACTATCAATGTACAACAGAAGAAATTATAGTGATCAAAGACTATTGAGTGTCTGAGAATGACTTCTAAAGCCCTGCTAATACAATGTCATACATTTGTTCACTGTGCTAGCATTCGGTCTTTTATAATTACCATCAAGTCTTGTCTATCCATTAATTCTCCCGTGGTCACCTTGCCAGAGCAGAGGCCACCGAAATCAATCCTGAGAGAAACACAAGAAAGGAAGGCAAAGCCCCACTTATGGGGACATGGCCACACAGCGACCAATTCCAAGAGAGGGAAGAAGGGAGAAAAGAATGGCATGAAAGAAATGGCTCTCATTAAGATTCATTAATGAGCAAATGACCAGGCTTTGGGTCAGAGAACATACTGTTTAAGTTAAGCAAATTAGACATGAACCATGACTAAATGTAATAAATGACTTCACGCTGACTTAAATCGCTTCTTGACAAGTTACTCCGTGGGTGGGCTGGAACTACGCACATATCGAAGGATTTTCTGCGAAATCAGTGTGAGCCTTTTACACATCCCAGTCCTTACACATCGCAGTGTGAACGTATCCTCACATGCAAGTCTTTCAAAAACGATGCAATGTGTTTAAGTATTCATATGACGCTCTTTGGGGATAAACTTAATTCTGTTTGTTTTTATGTCATTAAGAACAACCCTTTTCCCTGGCATGTTTGCCTGCACCGCCGATCCTTTCATTTGACAAATGACCTTTGAGTTGACAGATATGGCTTTGGGAGCTTGGAAAACAGTTTGCTTGTAATTAGGTTTGTGGTTAAGACCCCTGTAATCCGCCTCCATTCAAGGGTTCGACACCACAAGAGCAGTGTAATCCTCTCCTAGACACATGCCCCTGACTGAACCAATCATATACGACTAGCCAAGCTGACCCCTACGCTCCCTCTAACATAGGAAACCCACTAAGGCACACAACTACAAGTATTTTAAGCTGACTGACACCAAGACAGGATTTATCATGGTCTTTAAATGCTCCCAGTCTGAAGCAGTTCTTAGATGACCCTTTGTTACTGCAGCAAAAGTACATTTCAAAGAAATAATACAAATAGAAGCATGCTCTCCATTGTGATAATCAGATTTGGTGCAGCAGTAAGTGTGGAAGACATAGCTGAACCTTCTGAAAAGCCTTGAATATTTAGGGGATTTATTCAGTACTGTTAATGTTAAGGGAAGTGTTGGTATAATGAGAATGGGAATATGTTCCTGTACAGGTAGAAACTGGACAGTATCTATCACAGAGAATTAGCATTACAGAGAAATTTAACATGTTTGTAGACGGTTACAAATGCAGAATAATGAAAGCAGACTTTTTAAGCATTGCTGGTAAACTATGCTCTTTGGCTCTTTTCCAAATTACAAATATATCAGTACTTAAAGCATTACCTGTCTAGTAATGATCATTCTTTTAAGCAATTACCCACCAATACAGCTGATGCCATTATAACTCCCTCATTTTAGCTGATGAAGGTAATTAAGATCAACTTCTTTGTAAGTATTGCTGGTTTTGAATCACAGTAAACTGTCAATCTGTAAAAGGGAGATGGCCTATTAGATACTGGGCTATCTGAGCACTAAACTGAATTTCGTTAACTGATGTTTTGTTTAAAATCATTTTTTAATGGGGAAAAGATGAGATAAATTTGATGCTAAATGTAGTTAAAGCAAATTGCTGATATATCTTTTTAAAAGGCACTTCAATGCCTGCACCTGCTCTCTTATTGTCTATGAGGGGATTGTTGATTGTATCAATGAGAAAAGAAGAGCATAAAGAAGTTGTTAAGCTCCATCATGAACGATTTGCTGTGCTGGGTAGTGAGCAAAAGCTGAGTTATGTTTCATAATGGCTCATTTCATACCTCCGCTAATAGGATTTCGCCTCACTAACCGTCATGCCTTACAAGATGGAAAGCTTGCAAACAACTCTCTGATGGCTTCTGCAAAAGAGAAGGCGTGTAGCTTCCAAGAAGCCCTGTCAGCCTCAGAAAAACAGCCTTCCAAATGCTAGGAAATGCATCAGGATGAATGCCCTTCTTCAACATTCCATTACTATTCCCATAACAACAAAAGAAATAAGATGTCGGCAGTGTCATTTTACATTTGCGCAAAAAAATTATTCTCACACCTGAGTAGCTCTCAGATATAAAATATGCACCATTTTTGTAGCTACAATAGCGAGCTGAATATCTCATTCTTCAGAACAGCTAAGACTCCTCTTTTCCCCCATATACCCACTGTTCTCCTCTTGGAATTCTCATTTGAATGAGCAGCATGAATTAAAGAAACTCTACTCTCAACTCTGACACCTCATCAGAACTGATCTGAGTCACACTGGCAGCGTTACGCTGGAACGCGTCTGGTGCTAACTTTAATGCAATATTCATGCACTTTCAGTGTATCTTTAATTAAAGCGTCTTCTGTTCTCTTGCCACGAGTTATGATCATGACACTATTAGAATTAGAGCCCTGTTTAATAAATAGCCCAGGTCATAGCCCTGCAGAACTGCACGCATACTTCAGGACACGGAGTAATCATAGCTGGTCACCTGGTTGGTTTCCAAACAAAGTGAAATAGGTGAGATAAAAATATGCTGAAGTGTTGCGCATGCAGACAACAGAGCATTGCAGGGGGCTGCACCGTCTGCATATAAACTCAGCATATACATAAACGTTTATAGTGTTTCGCTAAGCTGCACTGATATTAAAACAATATCTCCCCACCCTCCACTGCCCTGTGCCTCACCAGTGCATTTCAATTAAACCTGCCAGGAGAGGACATGAGCTCTGCACACCTTCAGCATACTTACATGCTGGTTTTGTATTCGGAACACAACTGGGTGTGTTGTTAAAGATTTTATCAATGAGGCTTTTCCTCTCCCCTTGTCAAGTTCTAATTCCAGCTGCTCTACGTGCGCTCCACAGCTAGAGCTCCTCTCACTGGGAGGGATATGACAACACAATCCTCACTGAATGGCTGTTAAGGAATACAAAATCATACCGCTAAAGATGCACTTTCCATATGGGATAATGGCTTAATCACTGACCAAAAACTATTCAAACAAATGAACAAGTTAGAAAACTATTTTCGGAGGATGGTCAAAATGAAAGAAAAGTTTTGGTTGACAGAAGACATGTAATATGGAGATGTGAGACATGTCATATTGGCTTATTTAATTGGATAAATCAATAGCAATCAAAAGTATAATATTTTGTCTCTTTTGTTGAATGAGCTCTCTTTATCTACAGTTAGGACCGTTTTAGATAGGACTGGGCGATTAATCGAAAAGTAATCGAAATCGACATTCAGAAACTATAATCGATCAAATTTTTCCAGGTCGATTATTTCGATTACTTTCCCTTTAAAAACACTACCGCGTGTGGAGTCAC
>JBBPDH010000002.1:13986533-13998850 GCA_037974565.1 Clupeocharax schoutedeni | reverse complement strand
GCGAAGCGTCCCGGTGTGGCAGAGACAGCGGAGGGAGGGGTCTCTGACAGCTGCAGGAGTTTGGAGCGAGAGGCGGGGGTTTGTCCTTTAATTCAAGTTATTTAAAGCGACGTTTTTGTCTTAACACAGAGATTCTCTCAGGTTTGAAGATGTTACACATTTTCTATTCAAAAGTAGGTTTTGTTTTTATCTCAGAGTTGGAAAAAAACAAATAAACAAAGCCTTCTTTGTAAAATTGATGACTTTGTGTTCATTAGATATGATATATTGGGTTGACATAGAATTGCGATTAATCGTGATTTTTATTTATTTTTTTTTTTTCAGATTTGCGATTAACTAGTTAATTTTAATTAATCGCTTTACAGCCCTAATGAAAACATATATATATATCATATATATCTCTGTGATTATTCTTCTGTTCTAGCTTTGGCTATGAAATGAACTGCAAATAACGCAAGCAGGTTTTCTTGGATCAAATTTTTTTGATGCAGCTAATAATTTACCACAGCTTGCTCTACTTTCTCATTTTCTGTGCTGGGGGTGTACTGCTAAGCCTTTTAAGTCTTTCTTTATTTCATTTTCAACCACACACTTATTGTACACCTGTGATTAATAAATTCTTAGAACCAATGCTTTTTATGACTACACGGGGAGAAGCTATGGAAACACAGTTCAAGAATCCATTTTTTCAGAGGCCACTCAAAGACAGACTAAACATACTCTCAGGAAGTTGGAGGTAGCATTTAATTAGTAGATTTATTTCCCCATGTTCCATCTGAGGCCCTTTGCGACAAGGTGATCAGTTGCCCGGGGAATGTCAGGGAGGGAGGAGACACAAAGAGGCGAGAGAGGATGTGTGTAATGTTGCCCCTTGCTAATTGAATATTTTGAGAATTGAAGCAGACATAAGTGGGATATTAAAGCATCTTTCTTTTTCCCTCTCACACACACACACAGGTGTGGTTTGCTGGCAGCCATGAGTGGAATACTGAAGAGGAAGTTCGAGGAGGTGGAGGGGGCATCGCCATGCTCATCACTAAGGGAGTCAGAGGAGGAGGAGATATCGAGCAGTGAGAGTGGAGACAGTAGTGACAGCGTCAACCCCTCTGCCTCACGGTTTACACGTGAGTCATCCTCTCCGTCAACATCTCCGTCAGCATCACACAGAGTCATGTGATAACCTGGAGCATAGCTTATTAGGAAATATTGAAAACAATGAAAAGCAGCTGAGACATCAACATAAATAGCGATTACAATCATATAAACTGAGATAAAGGAATTTCCATATAAACCATGAAATGGATAAATAAATCAATAAAATCCAACTTGTGAAGCAGACAAGGAGAGAAATTTGATCCGTGCTCTGAATTAAAAATCAACAATAGTCTTTTCAGAGCCTTATGGGGTGCACGCTTACGATGTGTTAGTATGCAGAACTTTGTATGCGATTATTTGTTGAATACATCATTGATGGCACTAATAAACCGGTCTCTACCTTGACATTAGGCTAACTCAGTTCAGCTTGTGTTATTTTGTCACACTTTGAAGCACTGAACATCATAACATGGAATATATCAACAGCAAACAGCCTGTTTGTTTAACACTTGATGTGGAAAGCTTCTGATCGAAAATGTGCTTCTTTTAGAAGTTATCTCATTAAAAATTGCTGGTTATGGCAGTAAAGCGTCTGCCTGCTTCCATCAATGGTCTGCAGAATGGATGCCATTACGGAATGGTTGGTTCTGAAAATGCACATATTTTTATTATTAAAGAACATTGTTTTTATTAATATCTTAGTCCAAAAGGAGGTCTATTCAAACAGCCAAACACTGAACCCGATTGACACTTCTTGCAGACATACAGACATGGTCTTGGATCGACCAACGGTTTCCACACATCTGGCAAACATCGTGTTTGCTAGGTGAAAGCAGTTTGATAAAACCACTCTTAAAATGCAAGGAAAGCAAAGAGATCCAATACATTTGCAGCACGACAACAATAATCGCAAGGTCCTGAATTTAGCACTGCGATTAAATATTGATTTTTTTCGAGTCTTTAGTGGGTCTGCAGTTAGATTACCAATATCACAATAAACTCAAACTACCACAGGTCACGAGCTGTGTCAAGCGGCTGGACACTGTGGACTCTGGACTTTGTGCTTGCTTCTTATTTTCTGGTATTTGACTTCATAAAACTAGAGCGCGCTTAAATATTGGAGGGCATGCAGTTCTAAAACCGTCAGTTATGACGGCTGTGGAAACACAATACGAGGATCCGTCCTGTTTGATGGGCCACATTAGATCAGATATAAAAGGACTGTGTTGCACTGAGTAGTCTTTGAGAGTTTTCAGCTGTTCTAACCTGTTCCTGCTATAAAACACATAACTGTCTCTCATTTAGCAGGTAAGCCTAGGCCAGTGAATCTGTGATTTAGAGCTGCAGCGGGCAAAGCTACACCAATGAATCTGTGATCCGCCCCCACTGAGTTCAGAGAAAGAGTATGTGGGTTTCTCAGAAAAAGCCACAGCTGAGTAAACCTATCCCCCATTGCTCATCACATAGCCTAGTGCAGTTGCTGCTCGCTGAGCTCATAGGTAGAGGATCCCTTTGCTTGGCTGATGCTAGCTAACTGCCTGACGGTGGGACTCATTAATGATTAATAGCACCAAAGGCGGCTGGCAGAGCTCAGGTTGTTAGTCCAGTGCTAATAGGTTGGCAGAGCCTTGCTTCTGTGCTGGTTTCAGAACTGGTAGGGAGCTCTTTCAGCAGGGAAGGAACAGGTCCCAGAGGTCTTCCCACAGCAACTAATGCAGACAGCAAGGTCTGTGGGGAGTTCTGTATGATTTCCAGTCATGCATGGCAGACAAGTGCAGCACTGTGATTTTTCACTGTCCTCTACCCACCACACAATGACAGACTGAACCAGGGTCACATTGTAAATGCTGCAGTCCTATGTTTTGCTTTAGCTCAATCTAAATGGTTATATTTTAAAACAGGCTTGATTTTGAAATGAGTGTCTACCACATAAGATACTCATTGCAACAGTATTCCAGGAAAATAGCAGGGTCACGGTAATGTAAAAATGTGAATGCTTGTGAATACAGCTCGTCATGAATCTTGTTCAGAAAAGCTAAAAGACCTTTGCCTCAGGCGTGTCTGTCATTCGTGCAGCTCTACAAATCTCCAGCCCCGGACTCCTGGTCTCACCATCTGGAGTGGCACTTAATTTTAAGAGCTCCATCACACCTCCTTGCTGTTTAACGTTTTGTGATGTTCTTATCCACTTAGAGAGCCCCTCGTTAAAAATTATTGAAAGTTTATATGCACTAGATATGAACTGCTGGGAAAAAGATCTCGCAGTCCTCTCTCAATTTCACCTCAAATTAGAAAGTAATGATCATTCTAAGAAGTATTTTAGAAGAGTTCGGATTCATAATGACCATAAATGCAGATGCTCAGTAATCACAGCAGTAGTGCACAGTTACAAACACAAACATCATTTGCTCATCATTTTTGGCGAATATCAACATTATGCAAAGGGTTTAGGCAAGAATTAAACCATCAATATCTTATAACCTTTTCTCTTTATGGAAATCTTTGGCGAGATTTGCTCTGCTAGTCCGTGCTTCCCCAAGCTGTGAGAAAGTGTGAGCGCTTGTGGCTGTAATGAAATGTATTGTCCCTGTGCTTGTAGGGCTGTGCTGTAGGAACAGATGGTTTCTATTTGTCCTGTGTCTGTCTGACATGAGGAGAGCACGCAGAGAGGCAGTGGGGAAACTCTGCGGATATTAGGCAGGACGAGAGATATTTATGCTGGGTATATTTACACTGATGCCACCCTCCTCCCTCTTTAAACGGCCGAACAGTGAGAACCACAGGCATATAGGTTCTTAAAGGAGCCAGTAGAGGTTACTGTTGGGGTAAATGTTAACTGCCTGTGCTGCTACGCAGGTGGAGGTGGTGGTTTATGATTTATAAGCTTTTTTTTATGAGGTAGTCTAATACAAGGGAAGAATGCTATAAGGGGAAAGACGACAACAAATCTGACTAAAGCTGTGATAGAACTAATGTTTGTCTCTGTCACTGTTGAAATTCCTGGATCTCTTGCGCTAAGATAAAAGAACATTGTCACAGCATAACTATATTTGCGAAACTATGACTATTGAGTCAATTTAATCTTTGTATCTCATTAAATTAGACAACAATTTTTAAAAAAATTTCACTTTCTACTTTTTTATACTATTTTCATTGGTAATGATTGGATTTACACACACGCAGAACCCAAATAACCAAATCTAAAATATGGAATATGGAGCTAATGTATGTCTCTCTCTCTCCAACAGCGTCCTCCATCCTGAAGCGAGAAAAGCGGATGAGAACTCGCAAGGTGCATTTTGAGAAAGTGACAGTATATTATTTCAGCCGACGGCAAGGCTTCACCAGCGTGCCCAGCCAGGGTGGCAGTACCCTGGGCATGTCCAGCAGACACAGCTCCATCCGGCAGTACACACTCGGCGAGTTTGCCAAGGAGCAGGAGCGTATACACAGAGACATGCTGAGAGACCACCTGAAAGAAGAAAAGCTCAACTCAATCAAACTCCGAGTAAGAATCAGATGCTACAGATCTGTTTAGATTAGACGTTTATAGGATGACATCTGTAATAAAAGCTTCTTATTGCTAATTCAGATAAATGGTTTATACTCTCAGCTGCCATTATACTTGCCACTTTAAACCACTAAATGTTAGTGAGATTTTGCTTTTCTGATTGACTTTATCTCCCCCAGTTTCTGTCTTAATTTGGACATTGCCCATTCAGACAGAAATAAAATCACAGAGTAACAGTGGTAAAAGAGCATCAGGACCCCACATATATTTAATCCAAGCCAACTTCTTAAAAAATGGACAATGATTGACTTCGAAAATGCAGCAGAGTAGAAGAACTCTATACCTTTGTAAATTTCATCCATGCTCCAATCACATCTTTGGCACTCATCCATTAATCGTGTGTGTGGTTGTACAGTCACAATTTACCTTTACATGACCATTTTCCAACCTCTCTTTATCCCTCACTGCCCTGTACTGTGTCTCATTCAAAAAGCAGCCTGGTCTGAAAAGCTCTTTATAACTTTAATATGATGGGGCGGCTAACTTGCTGGATGGATCTATAAAATGAACTGGCTTTCATGCTATCACAGAAACAATTACAGTAATCCCCCAGTTTTATGCGGATCAGGACTCACAGATCCATCACCGTAAAACGATGAACCTGTTTTTTGCAGTTCTACTTTAGTTTGAGAATTCATATTTTTAATTTAAAGCTACTTATTGTTTATAATGTTTGCGTCTCGGCCGAGAAAGACCATGCATCGGACAGCTGTCGTTTTCCAAAAGCAGAGAGACTCTTTCTCTTGAATTTTTTTTTTTTTTACCCCAGTAGTTTTATTACTGTACTGTAAAAAATATGCATTTTAGGATTTTATTTATTTATTTTTTACCAAAACACAACACATTTTTTCATTATATGTGGGCGCTCTTGGAACGTAACCCCTACGAAAAACGGGGGATTACTGTCTTTTACCGCAAGCTGTTTATTGCAGCTCAGTTTCTACCTGTGAACTGTAAGGACCAGTATATTTTGAATCTTGAGCAATACAGGCATATTTTATCAAATTCTTGTATGTTTTACACAGTGAGGAAATGTAGTTTTATTGGTTGGGACGTGTATGTTAATGCTGCACACTGTTACTCACTGGCCTGCCCTTCTATTCTAGCTGACTAAGAATGGATCTGTGGAGTCAGACGAGGCCAATGCCCTCACACTGGATGACATCTCGGATGATGACTTGGACATAGATAACACAGAGGTGGACGAGTACTTCTTCCTCCAGCCACTGACCACCAAGAAGCGCCGAGCCCTGCTACGTGCATCTGGCGTCAAGAAGATCGATGTGGAGGAAAAGCATGAACTGAGAGCCATCCGAGTGTCCAGGGAAGACTGTGGCTGCGACTGCAGACTCTTCTGCGACCCAGAGACCTGCGCCTGCAGCCTGGCAGGCATCAAGTGCCAGGTAAACACGCCTGTATGTAATAAATTACAGTAAACATTACCATATCTTACACACACACTCATTCTGACTTACCGCTAACCAGGCTCCCCCAGGACAGGATAAATGACACTCACGCAGTTTCTTTTATGAATTTACCCGCTCATCCTTTCACTTTATTCATTAAGAAAATTAACTGCACATTGTTTTCCCAATAAAAAAACTAAAAGCATATTCACCACATGTGGTAAAGTCAAATCCAGCATGGAAAACATTACATGGCAGAGTGACGAGTTAAAATGCTGATTAAGATGTTACAGAGAGATTGTATAATTGAGATATGGTCTGATAAAATGAAGACATCAAGCACAAAATGGTAGACTTAGACTGAGCTGATAAAGAGAGTTAATTTAGCTTAAGAGGCCCCATGCTGACAAGTTGGCCTAATTTGGTTACACATTGAATTCCATTTGGATTCTGCAGTCTAAATGCAGGCTGGTGGTGCTGTTTGTGTGCAGGTGGACCGCATGTCGTTCCCATGTGGCTGCACTAAAGAGGGCTGCAGTAATGCGGCCGGCCGTATTGAGTTCAACCCCATCCGTGTGCGCACGCACTTCCTGCACACCATCATGAAGCTGGAGCTGGAAAAGAGCCGGGAGCAGCAGCAGCAGCAAAGCTCCACCTCTGCCCCCACAGCCAGTGGCTACCACAGTGAGACCAACGGCCACTGCAGCCCACTGGCATCTGGCCAACACACGCTAGAATATTCTCTGTCTGATCCTGTACAGCAAAGTGCCATCATGCACCTACAAGCTGTGGACGATATGGACGATGCCCTGGAAGAAGAGGAGGAAGAGGAGGAGGAGGAGGAGGAGGAAGAAGAAGAGGACGAAGACGATGAAAATGAAGACGACGAAGATGAGAGCAGCAGTTTGTGTAGCCTGTCGGACTCGAGCACGCAGAGTCTGGCCAACAGCGACTCTGAGGAGGAGGAGGAGGAAGAGGATGATGTTGACAACGATGAAGACAAAGCGGAGGAGTTTGAGGACGGGCTGAGCGCTGTGCCTGTGTCACACAGTGAGGTGGTCCCTGCATCTACTGTGATGTGCTACTCAGAGAACACAGTCCCACAGGAGAACCAGACTAACGGCAACTCCTTCTTCATCAACTCGTCAGCTGAGTACTATCAGATGGAGAACACCATCTTAGCTGCTGCCAGCCAGGCCAGCGAGAGTTACGGGGGAGACTCCACTTCATATCAAGACAGGGTTAACAGTTCAAACGGAGTGATGACACAGGGACCCTTTAATATGACCACTGAGCATTACGGTGACTACTCGCAGACGCCTGAGGAACAATACGTCAATCACCATTTTACTCTTACTAACGGATCCTCGGCTGTGATTGGCTGCTGTGAACCAGAACAGGACCAAAGTGTTCAGTCAAAAGGGACCTTCCACGGCCAATCAGGAGAGCTGAGTCAGATGGAGTTCCAGAACTATCTAAACAATAACACACAGGATGGATACACGACAAACGGGAACTGTTTTGTGGTAGAGCAGCCAAAGGAAGTTCCTTCATTAGCGGACGCCACTAAAGGACCTCCAATGATGGAGCCTTTCGCTGAGCCAACGCCAGTTTAATTACCTACACTACACCCAGTACGAGAAGAAATCTTTTAACTGGTGAAGTATGAAGCATTTGATTCAGATATCATGTAAACAGAGAGAATGGCCTTTGTTCCTGCACTTCAAGGAGTTTAATTTGATCACGTTTACTTCTATAACAATAAAGAAGATTCATACATATGTATTTTTAATGAGCCAGGAAGAATAAAATCTGTAATTTAAAGTGCAAAATGGGATCAGATAACAAACTGTAAGCTTTAGGCCTGTGCAATGTATCTTGTATTTCAAAAGTAAAAGTTCTAGTTTTGAGCAGATATTGTGGATAGAACTTTCTTATGTTTGTGTCGGTGGTGCAAAAAAAAAAAAAAAAAAACATTGCTGTTCATTAATATGTTCGGGAAAATGTGTATACTTAATTGTTTTGATAAAAAACAAAGCATGTTATTTTGTAGCCTATGTTGACAATTTGTTTTTTGTAAGAATTGCATTGATGTACTGTAAAAAAAAAAAAAAAAAAGTTACGTTCTCGTTGTTACATATGTATATCATGCTTTTAAAGCATTTGAAAAAGCATGAAGCCCGCTCTTAAAATGTTTGCTGTTTTGCCTTCGATTACAATACCAAAATCACAAGATTTAAGTTGTGAATATAATACATTTCATGAAAATGATGCACTTTTTCCAGGGGCTGATGCCACAATGAACGGCAAATAGCCTTTTCGCAGAGCACTGACAAGGTGGACTTTCTCTTACTGTACCATTATTTAATCCTTATCACAACATTCAGGTTCAGAAGAGTGAGAGAAAGGAAAGAGTTCTTCATTTCAGCCTTTCCAGCTGTTATCTTTGGGACTATACAGGGACATGATGAAATGCACTTTGAAAAGCATGAGGCGTCACATATCTATAAAATGAAGTTGATGATATTACCGTGTTTAAATTATAAAACTGTGACGTCTATGGAAACTTATGAACTAAATACGCAAATAGAATGAATATTTCTAATATGACACGTGTAGCAAGATTATTACAGAACTAATCTAGAGATCCGGTGAAGTGAGTTCTCACGCATTGTAATCACTGAAGTATAGAAGCATCAGTTCATTTCCCCATTTAATGTGCTACTCTTTACTGAAAGTGAAATAAATGCAGCTCAGTTGTACTGGAAGATCTGATATGCAGAAGTTAAATTGGGTAGTAGCTATATCTGTTTAACATAACGACAATAATTTTGATAAATTCTCTATATATGAACAAATTAACTAAGAAGACTAATTAGGTTGTTCAAGTGCAATAGTGTACCGTAATGGGTAACCTTCAAGCAATGGCTTTGTTTATTTCCAAAGGCTGTTTTTTTTTACAGAGGTCAGTCCTTCACTAGCCAGATATTCCACCTCAGTACATTTATAGATGGGCCTACATCTGGACATGAAGGCTTATTAAACGCACAAATACTGTGGCATATGTCTTCGTAGTGTTTCAAGAAAATGTAGACCTTTTTCAATTAGTTGTTTCTCAAAAAAAAAAAGCATAAGATAGGACAATCATATTCCGAGTGATTTCCCCGGTGTGCAAGAGAAACACTACACTGACCACAGCAGGTACGGAAACATGATCCTTTTACGGGAAACAAGGCCATAAAGGAGTTACTTGTAGAACAAAGCAGAAACCTGATTCACTGAACAAACGAGGGGAAATAGTGAATGTTCCTAGAAGAGACAGATAGCAGAGATAGTGTGGAAGTAAACTGGAACGTTGCCTTTGCTGTGGCTCACAGAAACATGCCTTTCTTTTTCAGTCACGACTCTTTGAGTACTCCGTGGGCTCGTGCCATAAACTAAAGTCCTTACACTTCGCTTTTGCCTTGGAAGACAATGTCATGATATTTCTAGTCTGTTGTTGTGTTGTTTTTTTTAATTATTATTTACTACTTGACTTACAGTGCTCGTATGACCTCATTCTCTGGTGGAGTAGAAACAATGTACAGCCTTCAGGCCTCAGCGGCCTGAGACAGCAGTGCTACAGCCTTTGGCAGCGGGCCACATTCACCACACTGCAGCCCTGTTAGCATCCCGGGACATTCTGTTTGCAGTATTTATTATGAATGATCTATTGAAATGTGTATTTATTGTGGTCTCCTGATACAGTAGCTATGTATTGAATAAAATCTTTCTTTGCTAACTGTGGCTTTCTTGTGTTTTTGATTGGAATACCTAGACATTGGTGTGTAACTGAGCCAGCAGTAACTTGGTTAAATAGCTGTTGTTCATTTAAGTATAGCTTTACAGGTTTTAAGAACAGTTGTGAACTTCTTAAGCACCGATGGATGTCGCTCTGGATAAGGGCGTCTGCTAAACCCCGTAAACATAAACATTGGGGGGGTTTTGTGGTTGTAAAGCTGGGCCTATCAAAGGAAAAAGAGCTAAAAAAAGAAATGATTTTAGTTGTACACAATGCTAAATAATACGTAGCACATTCGTGTAATATCACAAAATGCAGTTTGATAGTGACAGTAAATAGCAGGTTAAAAAATGTAATCCATATATTTGCTCGAGTAATTTTGCTTCAGGTTGTAAATTTAGTCTGAAATCCTGTGCAATAGCTTACTCTAATAAAGGGGAATCCAGTCAACTTTGCAAAATGTAGTTGAATCAGTTATTCAGCATTTATTTAATGTTCAGTTGGGGGTTTTATGTCAAATGATTGCTCTAAAAATCTAAATAAATATATTTTCTTCATAATTATGCCATACATTAACTATTTTGTGCAGTAAAGTCCGGTGAAAAGGTTTCCGATTCTGATTCTAATCATTTTAATCTGAGATCAACACATTTGTCGGAAGGAAACGTTTATGAAAGTTGGGTTTTATTTCTCCATGAACAATTATAAGGGCTTGAAATGACACTGCAGTTCTGATGCCTTGAGCTGCACCACTGTCAGTTCTGCTTATGCTGAAATTTGGACACAAACCCTTTGCACATGATGCCCTCCTCTGGTGAAAGAGACGAACTACATTTTTCTGCATTGCCAATAAAAGAACGGTCCACTTTGCCCATACCTGCATTTTAGATAAAATACTTCTTCACAAAAAACACATGATCAAACAATGTAACAAAATACACAAATCAGTTACATTTGGGCCGAGTGTTTACACTGTTTACGGCACAACATTTGTATAAAATCCACTGCTGTCTCCACATCAGATTTGAATGAAAATCATATGACCGAGAGTGTGAAACTGTTTTTAAAACAAAAACCTCCCTGGAATATAAACAGATCTCATGGTTGGGGTGGGGAGAAATTGCACTTGGTGAAATCTGGTCTTATAAATACTCTTACAAAGTCTTTGGTGCATTAAAATGTGCAGGACACCTCAAATGAACTTAAAGAAATGTGAAGGCCTCTTCATGATGGAGTTTTGTTCTGACACAATGGTAACAGTTCTTCTAGTAACAGAGAGAAAGAACAAAAGCAAAAAAAAGAGCGCAAGATCTTCACTTTGAGTTTCAGTGTACATCTTCAGCATCCTTCCTGAAGGTGCTGTGTTACTTTTTGTGTATGTCTGTAAGTACTCTATGCACACTATTTCCAGCAGCAGTAACTTCACATAAAAAAATAAATTAAAACTCTCTTGTTCTGGCGTTCAGTGACTAGAGCGCGTTGGGTGCAGAGTGTGTGAGAATGCGTGCATTTAACGGAAGTCCTCTCAGGTAAACACCCACTGTTGATATCTGTCTGCTGAGTTGCATGTGACCAGAGAGGGGTTTTCTAAACGAGCACTGAGACACAGCCTCCAGGCCACATTATATAAGAGCTGGTCCTGCACATCCAAAAAGAAAGAGAGAGCAGCAATTAGAAGCAGTACACTGAAAACCAATACAAAAGCCAACACTACAGAATGAGAAATGATCATTTCTTTACAATGGAGGTAATGGGAATGAGAGAGCTGCTATGTCTTACTTACGTAGTAAAATAGCAGTGAATACGCTTTCTTTGGTTTATAATGCCTTGCAATGTCCTGCGTATACCTCTCCATTCAGAAAGTAGGTTTCAGACCAAAAACGTCTTAGAATTGTCCCAAAAAGTGTCTCAGACCTATCTATTCATTTCATGTAATAACTGAGAGGTATTTGTCTTAAAGGCATTAAAAAGTTTGGACTACTTTTTGCTTCATCACCACCACAGTAAACTATTCGTACTACGTTTGTCTAGAACAATGTATTTCAATTCAAACCACTCTGAATGACTCTTAACATCTTCATAATTATAAAGCCCTCTTTTATGGTTCACTACCTCCCGCAGCTCCCATTTCTGTTCGGCTCCAGCGAAGGTGTTATGGCCTTTATATTGACATTCTTCCAGTTTCAATGGCCCGTCTTTCCCATGCAAGCAGAGCTCCTTCTGAATGTTGTGCCTGATTTCATGATGCGTTGAATATTCGAAATACTGTGAGGAATAAAGAAAAAAATTAAGGAATATGCGGTAACTACCAAATCAATGCAACAAGGCTGCTGAAACCTTACAGGGAGTGCAGAATTATTAGGCAAATGGGTATTTTGTCCACATCGTCCTCTGTATGCATGTTGTCTTACTCCAAGCTGTATAGGCTCGAAAGCCTACTACCAATTAAGCATATTAGGTGATG
>JBBPDH010000002.1:13903959-13917974 GCA_037974565.1 Clupeocharax schoutedeni | reverse complement strand
GTTCAGGATACATTTCACTGTGTGTTGTACTCGTATGACTGCATGTGACAAATAAAGTATCTTGAATCTTGAATCTTTGGACCTGGATTACCCACCTCTGGCAATATCTACAGTTACATAGAATCACAATGGGCAATGTGTGTGTTAGCACTAAAAGACTTGTGGATGTTACTGGACTCTCATCCACAGGTGAAACCACTCAAGTTAAATACCATAATGCTGAATGATAACACTCAATTTTCCACCATGGTACTGATTACAAAAAAAAAGAAAAGTGTGACTTTTCTATTTTTTTCACATTAATTTTGCTGAACGCAGTGTGTACTAATGTTCTTTCAAATTAAAGTGCTCATTTGTTATACGTGAACACACTAGAGCAGTGGTCCCCAACCCCTGGTTATGGTTCCCATAACAACGAGCCAACAACATGTGCAGCCCGTGGACCGGTACTGGGCCGTGGGTCATGTTTCTGTTTTTTCTGCACAGAAAAAAAACGTGGATGTTACCCGTGTTCTGTTGTTGTTGGCTTGTTGTTATGAAAATGCTGTTAATAAAGCTGCGAGTACACACTGGATTTACCTTCATTATTATATTTTAAAGATACCCCCATTATTATATTTTTAAAATATCCCTATTTTTATGCGTATCATTTATTTGTATAAATACGTATACGTATATTTATCTGCCACTCCTTAAAGGCCGGGCCGTGAACATAGTTTCTGATATTGATATTTGACGAAATAAAGGTTGGGGACCACTGCACCAGAGCATACAGAATAAACAGCTCAACATTCTTCTCTGCATTTTGCCCATTCACCAAGTGAAGCAGCAGGCAGCCAGTGATAGAGCTCCTGGGGTGCAGTGTGTGCAGTGTTACTCAAGGGTACCTGAGTGACGTCACTAGCAGCCATGATTCCCGACCATCTGATCATGGGGGCAACTCCCTAACTATTAGGTCACCAGCTGCCCCAGAAGCCACTATTAAGGAGATGGGCTAGTTAGAGTGTTGAGTTTAGTAAAGTCTTTGTAACGACACTCACAGCTATCATTAGTGTAGTTCTGGAACCAATCGGTCTTATTTGGGTTTCCATTATCATCGAAGCTGATATTTGGATGCATGCGTATGCATTTGTGCTTCAGGTGCCCCATGAAAAGTTGCAAGCCAACCAGGGCAAACACACTCAGACAGAAGACAGTCAGGATCATCACATCTGAAAGCTTCTTCACCGACTGAATCAGCGCTCCTACAATGGTCTTCAAACCTGCAAGAAGCACATGAAGACTCAGATAATGGTCTGTACAAAAAGTGCAGCAAGTGAAGGTGTGCCAATAACTACATTAAACCTGACTTATTCATTAAAAGAACTGCCGCTTGCTCAAAAATGAAGCTGGTAAAGCCATATTGGTAAGGGCAGTTATGAAACAGGAGTGCAAGCATTTCTATCACAACAAGTATATGATTTTGTAAGACCTTATTAAGGTTTTACTAAACGTCTACTAAGATTTTCATATTCTTAAAATAAACAACCATATTCGAATATGCTACAAATATATAGATTAATGAAAGAATAGATAACGTATAAATAAATAGATCATTGACCAGGTAAAATAACTGATATAATTAAGGTAAATATACTGAAAATTGAATTTACACAACCCAAGTGTATGGCGGTCACTATTAATTATATTTCTTACAGAGCAGTCTATCACTGTTTGATGATGAATCAAGTAATCGTTACTTCTAGAACAGTGTTTGGGATTCCTGACACTTTTCAACCGCTACTAAGAAGCTCTTTGACCACAAAGTTTGACTGTTTACAAAGTGGGGGTTTTTTTTTGTTCATAAACCAGGGGAAAGTTTTCCCTCTTGTCTTGGTCTCGATTGTTCACTTGATTGTCTACACCTGTTCTGCATTCCCCTGCATTTCCCCCTCTCTCTACTTATATCTGGCCTGACGTCTTTTCTGGCCTCCTTAAGGGTGAGCCAAAAAAATGTATGTGGACACCCATGGCAAAAACTGCCTTTTGTAAATTAAAGCAATTATTTATGAGCGCCACCATATTCAAAATTCCTGACTCCACCCAACCTTCTGTGGTAGCGATTTATGCATTGTTTGGAATGGGGGCAGTCCTCTCACAGGGCCAAGGAAACCCCACCAAACGTATGGATGCAGAATGTAACTGCGGCACAAGTGACCCCATTGTACTTGCCACCAAGGCAGCATTAGAGGAGTGGAGGCATTAGTTAGAGAGGGGAAGGGCACCCCTTTGTGGACTGACTACTGAAACTTAGAATAAATGTGTTTATGTGCAATTACATGTGATGTTTCTAAATGAATGCTAAATAATTTTTTACATGCAATAGCTTGTGTGCAATAGTCTACATGTGCAACATTACTACTTAGGTCAGTATTACTGTTTCATTACTTAATAACTTTATATTCCTAAAAAATATTTACTCCAAACTACCAGTTTTTCACTCAGCTCAGTTACTTATATATAAAATTTATACCAAGCATTTCTGTGTGTAGCATGTTTTTTGTTTTTTAGCTTTTTTCTTTCTACAGATTTTTTGTATGTATATTTAATTTAGACTTTATATTGTTTTGTTGCTGTCACTGTGTCTTTGTGTCTTGGCAGTCATTATATAAGCATTATATAAGTTTTCTGATTCTATTTCCGATCTGGCAGGCAAAGGGCTTGAACTCTAGGCAAGTCAGGTGGACGGTTTACTTTCTTTACTTGCTCTCCCTTCTTAGGCCACAGCTCTGGGCTGGGGGTTTAGCCGGGCAAAGCCTACCCTACTGGTAACCTGTTGTGTAAGTGCATCAGCTTCTTGACTCAAAGCGACAGCAGGGCAGCCTATAATCTCTGGTGGACTGGGAGTCCTATGGCACTGAGCAGCAGAGGTTTACAGGGCATGGCCAGTAGTGTCAGACACGCCTCAAGTACCTTTGGTCTGGGACGACCTAAGTGGTGGAATCTGTTGTTCCCTGGCCTGGAACTGCTTCCATTTAACTGTTAAGCTGTAATTACCGCTATCAGGCTGTTTCGGTTTTGCTGCTATTTAGATGCTACAGTGTACAAAGTGTTTCCTTCATTTGCATTTATTACCAAGACTCCCGAAATAAAGTCTCACAGGTATCACTTACAAGTGCATCAATTGCCTGTGCTAGCCAGCAATATGACTAGGTGCTTTAGACACATCCCAACATGGAGAATGCTCTGACTTCAGAGAAGGCCAGTGGATGTTTATTATTCAAATTTTACATTTTGAATATTAATTGAGAACGTAATTTTTTAATTCATATCTTTATAATTGACTAATCTTTTATAATTGAGTAATTGTGGCAGCCCTACAAATGTGTACACAGTATTCACACAAATAAAATATATTACACATATTCAATTACTGCCAAATGTAAACAAATCGGGGAACAAAACTTGGTTAATCCAATTATCTTATACCCTTCAAGTACATTCTGTGCCTTTTTCAGTTTGTAATCATGGTTACTATATGGTTACATAAACATAGTCACAAATACTGAAAAGGCACATAGAAAAATCAAACCTAGTATTAAATCAGTGAAAGAGAAGCAAACTTATTAACCTTCAGACAAACCACACACACACACACACACACACACATACACACACACATAGTTACATACATGCACGAATCCATGTTTTTACTCAGATGTGGTTAAATACAGAGACAAACTGCAATCATGCAAAAGCTTAAAAACAAACTCAAGTCCACAAAAGGAAAGGCAAAGGAAAAGAAGAAAATTCCACTTCACTAACAACAAAGAATCAGTTGTAGCGTCATCCTGATCTTAATATCACCTTGAATGTAACATGATTTTGTTTTTAAGCCAAAACTTCTTGTAACTTCTTCACATGCAAATCCCATAAATTCAACCCATTTCTCAGTGTGGCTGGTATGGGTGGCATGAGAAGCTTTAGCTCTTGTTGTAGGTCTCACCTGGGATGACTGATATTGTTTTCAGAGCTCGAAGAACCCTGAAGGTTCTCAAGGCGGACACATTCCCAAGCTCCACAAACGTTGTCACGTATCTGTAACAGGGAGTGGGAGGGGAAGTGGGAGGTGACAGAGACAGCATAACATACACAGGACAGACAGGGAGGTCTAGGGAGCAGTGGGAGGTCAGAGGTCTCACACGTCCGAATGCTCCTACTGCTTACCTGGGATTACAGAAATAGTTTTCAAAGCTCTTAGTACTCTGAATGTGCGGAGAGCTGATACATTGCCTAGTTTTACAAACTCTGTTACAAACCTGTAGAATCAAATGCATAGTTACTAGGGGTGTCAGTGTATGATCTCTTTCTGAATGCACAAATGTGACTAGATGAATTATTTATAAAGCACTAGAATAAAGACAATAAAAACAATAAACTGAACATTTTTATTTTTTTCATTAATAAACAGCGCAGGATTTAGTAGCAGAGGATTTAGTCAAAAATGAGCACATACTGCACATCGCAACCGTTTCAAACTTTCAAACTTTTAAATAGCCAGTTTTACAGTGACTCTTCCAGATGCAATGTTGATTTTTGTCAGTTTTAATGGAAGAAACCTCATATTATAGATGTCTAAACCCATCTTTGGGTCTGGCGCACAATTTTTTGTTGCTCACTTAGGATATAAGTACCTACTTAATAGGCATAATCAATAAGATGATGCTTGGCATGGCCATATGGCTAATGCATCAAATCAACCATGCATTTATGGACTGACACAAAGCGGTTGGTAGTAAGGGGAATATTCTTAACAGGTGGGCGTGGCGCCCTTATGCACCACCCCGATATTTATCTAACCGTGCATTCCAAAAAAGTGACTTGATTTGGCATTTTGGTATGCCAGTCAAAATATAAGACTATCATCATCATATTTCAGCTTTGAACATATCATCACTATCCTGACACAATCTCCTGCCTCTGGAAAGCTAACTTTAGGGAAAATGAAACAATGAAAAAGCGGATGAAAATGGATAAAATGAGATTTTGGAACATTTATACTGTTGCACAAAAATGTGTTAAAATGATAGTGATGAGATGTTGAATTTAGGTACACTTTAGTTATACTGCTCGGTACTTACGCCATCACGATAACACTGAAGTCCAGCCAGTTCCACGGGTCTCTGAGGAAGGTGAATTTCCCTATACAGAAGCCCCTGGCTAGGACCTTTATTAGAGATTCAAATGTGTATATCCCCGTAAAAGTGTACCTGTTAGAACCACAGAATGTCAGGCAGGGACAAAGACATGGCAGAAGTATTCATTCTAATAATATTTTTCAATTCCCTATAAACAGAGAGAGAGGGAGAGACTTACTCTACATTCTTGGCCCAATCTGGGGTCTCACTCAGAGTCATAAATGCACAGTTAGTAATAATAGTGCACATTATCACCATGTTGAACAATGTGACAGAAGCTGTTAAAGAAAAACTTGGGCACTTTTTTTGTTATGAAACATTCATCTCTATGCATTACATTTCACGTCACTCTATTACAAGACAACAAGACAACTCTAGAATAACCATTTCTCAGATAAACTTGTTGATATGAAAAGGATATGAATGTACCAAAATTTTAATTGATATTCTTCTAAGGGGGTTGAAGGGGCTTAAGATCCACAAGGCGGGAGTTGCGTTGAATCGGAAGATTGTCTTCCTTTTGTTCAATACTATAAAGGTCTAAAAAAAGAAGAAAGGGAGAAAAAAAGTGCATTCAGCATTTGCTTTTTACTGTGCAGCAACACAAAAAATCAGTTCAGCAACCCATAACTTTCAAATGATCTATTGATTTAACATTTAGTGAACGTTCTTACCTTTGAATTAGAGCCGGGCGATATGTGAATTTCATTCATATTTCTTAAACCAATTATATACATTTCTATAAAATTAAAGCAGGAGCTCTCAAAAGGTTAATGGCTTGGTTCAGTTTTCAATTGTATATAAAATATTTCAGTTCAGTGAAAGCTTTAGAACATACTATTAAGAGACAACATTTACAGACATAAATGAATTAAGAAACCATTCAAAGCTACAGTACATTGCATGTATTAGCACATAATACAGAACAACTAATAAACCCAAGGACCGGAAGATACAGTGATGCGTTCTGGATCAAAAACCTCACATTTGTCCTGAATTAATAAATAATAATGTTTTTGTTCTTCTTGCAGTAAGCATGTGAATCATTTGAATTACAGCTCATTATCATGAGCCACTAGAAGTCATCGCATGGGAAAACAATAACAGATCGACAGTGAAACAGCAGCAGCCCATTACTCTGAAAGGACGCTCAAATAACACTCAAAACCCAGAAACAAGTCAGAACTTACTTTCTGATTGTAATAAAATGAATCCAGGTCCTCCAGTGGTGTGGACACCAGCCCGATGGGTATGTCCCCATAAATGAGTGGAAGCTTCTTCCCTGCTTCCAGGTCTCTGTCAGGTTTTGCTTCAGGCTCATCATCAGCATTTTCCTCCTGCTCTTCTTTAGTCTTCTTGGCATTCTCCTCTGCAATTTGCTTCTCGATGGCCTTGAGTGATTCTCGGGTAAACGGGAAGAAGGTGTCAGGTCCTTGTTTTGCAAGCATCTGTGCCATCTTCGCATCCTGTACCTTCAGACTGATTCGCTAGCCCTCTGCATGAGTAGCTGCTACAGGCATATAAAAACAAATTAGACAACACAGACTTTTTTGTCAAAACAAAAAACGTCATTGTAGACTCGTTATAAAGTTATTAGACTCGTTATTAGTCATAAATACAATTATTTTAGTTTTGTGCCTTGAATCTTGAATATGTAATGAGCTAAAAGAAATAGTCTAGAGCAGCGGTCCCCAACCTTTATTTGGTCACGGATCTGTTTAATATCAGAAACTATTTTCAAGGCCCGGCCTTTAAGGAGCGCCAGATAAATATACGTATACGCACTTATACAAATAAATGATACACATAAAAATGGGGAGATTAAAAAAATTATAATAATGGGGGTATCTTTAAAATATAATAATAAAGGTAAATCCAGTGTGTACTCGCCGCTTTATTAACAGCATTTTCCATCCATCCATTATCTACCTCTTATTCCTGCATTCAGGGTCGGGGAGGCTGGAGCCTATCCTAGCTGCAATGGGCTAAGGCGGGGTACACCCTGGACAGTCGCCAGCACGTCGCAGGGCCACATATACGAACAAACATTCACGCTCACATTCACACCTATGGGCAATTTAGAGTGCTCAATTCACCTACTCCCCAAAGCACGCATGTTTTTGGAGGAAACCCACGTGGTCACGGGGAAAACATGCAAACTCCACACAGAAACCCCCTGCGCCCAACCCGGCAGTCGAACCCAGGACCTTCTCAGTGTGAGGCAACAGTGCTAACCCCTGCGCCACCGTGCCGCCCTAATAGCATTTTCATACACGTTTTTTTTTCTGTGCAGCCCGCTGACCAGTACCACATGACCCACGGCCTGGTACCAGTCTAAGGCCAGGTTTGGTAGCCACTGCTTTAAAGAACTTCGCAACCTCTTACTACAGCAATATTCCTGACATCTGACAGCAGCAACAGTGCAGAACATTAAATAGCAACACAACTACAAACCTAAACCTGTTGCAAGCTAAAGTTTAATGACTTTAATTTTCAGGATGGCAGCATCCTCTTTGAATAATGTCACATGTGGTGTCTTTTGTATGAACCACTGACAGTGAATAAAACGATTCGAGTAAATGTTACCCCCCCCCACCTCAAATGGATGATTTTTTTTAATTTATTTATACATCCATGGAGAAAAAATGTAATTTGTTTGAGGAATTTTGTCATTTTGAAACTGATGAGGTATCTTGTGATATACTGACATCTCTAGGCGAATTTCACTTTTCTAAAATTATCATCATCAAGTAATGATGATGAGATTGATGATGATGAGGATTGTTATTAATATTGCAATGCTATTTTTACATCATATTTATTTGTTTGTTTATTCCACGTTTGTATATTATTTGGTATTTCTTGTGTTTAAACTGAATCAAAAATTGTACCAACTCTGAAAAATAATGTATTGTTACACACCAAGGATGATATCCATGATATACCTGCTCTGATTTATATCACAATAGCTACAACAAAATGACAACAGCATTAATATTCCCAAACCCAGTCATTCCCATATCGCCCACCTCTCTACTGAAACTGTGACTCTGTCGACACATTCAATAAGATTAAGGCACAATTCAAAAGGAAAGCTCAATGTAATGACAAAAAAGGGAGAAATGGTTAGATGAGAGATTACAAAGCAATTAATTTGCTTAGGGATTTTCTAAAATTCACGTCTTTTCAAATGTCATTCAATAACACCTTTATTACATCACCATCTTTCCTGGCCTAATAACATATGTGTCTGTATTTGTCCTGTGAATTTGTGGCAAAGATCTGAGATGTTGCTGGAAGAGGCAAGATACACTGAGCAAGAATTACAGCCTGAACCAGACTTAAAAACAGTTGTTACAGATGCGCTGCAGAGACAGCATGGGTTCCACACACTGTTCCCAAACAGTTACAGTTCAGTACCACCTTCTTTTGTTGCAGCAACCTGTGTTTTTGCAGTATTTAAACTGCGCAAGAGAAGCAAGCCCAGAGCAAGACACGAGTGTTTAGAATTTAGTGCCCACCTCCCTATCTGGACAATTTCATAGGAGCAAAAAGGAAATAACTGATTACATCCTAGATATAATTACATCGCTGTACAGTCTGCACTGAAGATAGAGACTACTGTCAAATCATTGGTCAAAATAATGCAGCTAAAACAACATACACTTCAATATAATCGTTATCAAAGCTACATGTTTTATGCCTCGTATTTCTTCCACTGTACCATAACAACAAAATGCAGCTGGACAGTAGAAACACAGGAAAGATGACTGATGCCTTAATTGGAGGGAATCAGTATAGCTTTCCGGAACCTAACAAATAGGGGTAGGCGGCACGGGATCACGTTCGGAATGGAAACAATGATGCAGGGATTGTCTGTTCACTGATTCTACGTGTTTTGCTTCAGGCTATAGATTTAAGCAGTTTGGGCTGTTTTGTGACTATACTGTTAAGGCTGATAAATGTGCATGAGCACAAAATTACATTCATAATGTAGTCCGGGTTGCAACACTCGTTGTAACTTCGAAGTGTGTGGGCAGGGCTACATTGCTGTGGGCTGAAAAGGTGTATATACTGCATACACTGGTCAATATTGCCATGTAAAGGTATCTGAATGAAAACTCATGACATCACACGAGTAATGAATTAAATGCTAACTGAAACAACAGTGCTATAAAATGTACAGTATCAGAATCAGAAAACTTTGCTGATCCCAGATGAAATTGATTAATACAACAAACTAAAACAATACTGAGTACAGAATGTTCTGTAAACACACCAGACAATCATATTTCTGAGGCTCTGTACATTCTTTCAAACTACTGACTACACTGTACCTTTTCAGACACATCATTCCTTATTGAATTCCTCTTACATTGGTATAAAAATCATTACCTAAAATGAGAACCATGAAGGACAGCCTGCTACTTCCCAGGAAAATACATCCTTCCAAATAATGGTGAAACCTCAAAAGATTTTCTTAGCTTCATGGGGAATAAATAATAAAAAATAAAAAAAAACGCTCTGACCACTCATAGTCACTGGGGTCCCAGACCCTCAGCCTCCTGAATTTTTTACTCCTGATGGCATTACGGATACAACGGTGCTGCATATATACCTGCATATTTTTCTGCCAGAAAGTTCACTGTGTACATGCCCTCGTGCAACATGACAACATGAGCTAACATGAGCACCCGAGGCAGTGCTAGTGACATGCTAGTGTGAACAGAAGAGCATGTTTTCTTTTCATTTGGTTGAAACTAAAATGGTGCTCAATGGAAAGCTGAGTCAGACTTGCATGTGCTGTAACTGTCTGATGTATTGTTTTAAGAAAATGCTCCCTGTCTTCCCTTCTTTTTGACATTTTGGCCATAGCTAATCTTTTTCTTTAGCTGCAGGTTCACATAGGTATGAAGAGCACTCTTTAGTAACTCACTGTTGTTAGTTTGAAGACAAAAGATTGCATTGTAGATGAAAAATCAAAAATAGAATTGTTTCTTGCATTTAGTTACATTAGTTAAATGATCAGAAACTATATTTTTTCAAGTTTTTATTGAGAAACATACGTTTAATGATAATCCTTTTTTCCTACCATTACTTTACTACCCTAGTATACTGGTGAACCAACAAATACTATGTATATATGTTTACAGTAAAATATATATTACTTTCAATTACAGCATGGATTAAGGAATTGTTCTCATTCTGTTACTATTTCCATTTGGCCTTTACATCATCACATGCATTTCTGAATACTGCATGGATATTGTCAGTATTCAAAGAACACTAATGTTTTATTACAAAGAGTCCTGATAACGTGGATTCAGTGCAGAGCAGTGTGTGTAAGTATTGAAAGACTGATGTTTCTTTTTGTCTTTTTCAATTTATCAAACCTCGAGAAAATGAAATATCATGACATGTTTTTCGTATGTAGGATGTGTCTGAAAACAAAATCACAAGTGTAATCAAGCAATAACCTGAAAGCTATCCTGGAGATATGGGTGGTGCTGTCTGTGGTCCTGAAGCCCTCATCACAAAAAAATCTCCCCTCGGTAAATCAAACGTGAAACCACCCCCACCCAGTTACACACACAATGGTATTTTCTCATTGCTTCTAGAATCGAGAAGCCTCATAAGTACAGACATTTCCTGGAGTGAAACTGAAAACCACTAATTGAGCTCTTGGCAGCAAATCTCTGAAACGCTCCCTGCATTCAATAATGGATACAGCCGCCTTTATATTTATTTGTCTTCTAAGAGACAGTGATTTTTTGACAAAACAGAATACAGCAGAACAGAAATAGGAGCTATATAAGCTCCTATTAGATATAAGGAGCTCACCTTATATATTTACACTTAAAAAGACAAGACATTCAAGACAACTTCACCTCTGTGTATTATAAACTCACTCTCGGCTTCGCTCGTTTATTTCCTCGCTGATACTTTCTCTCAGTCAATCGCTCACTCGTTCACTCGCTCAGTCACTTTCTCATTACTACACTCTTTTGCAGTCGGAGAAGACCTGTGTTGTATTCATTTGTTTAGGGGAGAAATGCCCAGCGACACAGCAAAAGCAAAAATTTTGTCCACATTACTCACTCTGTAGTAAACATAGAAAAAATGCGTGGACAGCCAAAGCACATGCTGAACACAGCCACAGTCTAAATCACACAGCGGTAGACAGGGTGCAGTTAATGCCCAGACCAACGACCAAGGCTGAACGAAAGCAACAGTCTTCAGAGGGACTTCAAATATCTTGTAAAAGACACTTGTTGGATCCTATTAGCTACTTTACAGTTCAACATTTTATATTTTAAACTCCCAAAATAGACATGTGGCCCAGTGACATAAGGCAAATAAGACAGAACACACCCCACACACAAACACACATACACTGACCCAAACATGCTACTTTGCAGTCATTCTTTGTACATTTTAAACTTTCAAAACTGCCAGGTGGTCCAGTGGCATGAAGTAAATAACAAAGAACACACACGTATACAGTACACAGTTCACAGTCTCACTAGTCACTCTTTCTTTATGCATCAACGTGTGAGAATATAATAAAATGTTCACTGCTTAATTAAACATATAGACTTAAAACCCCATCTATAAACTGTCACCATTTCAGGGACTGGGAAATTTCACACAACAGAAAATTTTGCCCTGTTGAATTAGACCTATTAGCTCAGCCCTGGCTGTAGACAACATGAGAAATCTCCCCCATCCTCTGCTTACATCAGCTGGCTTCTCTTCATGGATAATAAGAGAATCAATGCTTGGAAATGGGAATAACCTGTAGGGCATCAGCTGGTTTAGAGGCTGCTGGCAGGTCTTTCTTTGAATTAATTTCATGGAGATAGAATACTGATAGCTCACTGGAAAAATGTCTTCTTTGTAGCAGCACAAATGATCAGAAAATACAGTCAAAGCTCTGACTTGTGATTGCATGTTAGCTGCATGCTACACCAGCTCGTCTGGCTCAATCACAAATGTCCAGTCTCCAAAAAGAAACAAATGGTTCAATGACAACATTATGGTAAAAAATATATGGCCAATTGTAGAATATTTTTGTACATTATTTTATGTAAATTTTTCTTAAAATATGGTTAATTGTAGAATATACACGGCTAACACATGTGAGTGAAAGAAATAAATGTGGAAGTAGAATTAAGTGGATTATCTAGAGGAAATATTGAATAAAACTGGCAGGTTACTTTACTGGCATGTAACAATATTTTCATTAATTAGATATTCTACATCTAAAATCTATTCTACTCAAAAATACTGTGCAACAACCTTATATATTAATATAATTTATATTTTAGTCTATTTTATTTTTCCTTGTTCTTTGACTCTCCACTGTAATGTAATGAATGTTGTTTTGAGCATGCAAAGCAAGGCCAGTTCCATTATGTCTGTCTCTACTTCATCTCAGATGATTTGTGTGACAACCTCAGTATTGAATCTCAGTTTCTGCAGTCATATGCAGTTATGTTTTATTTAATTTTTTTATTTAAGTTTTTATTTAACAAAAGGAATTTCTGGTCCCACCCAACCCTACACTCACCTTCATCATCCTCTTCCTCCAGAGCAGGTGGTTCAGGGCAAACACGCGCCGGAAAAGTCTCACTTTATCCTCAGCGTCCTCGTCAGACAGGAAAACATGAGAAAATCACACGAACAGAGCAAATTCCAGCGTGTTGTGCAGCACAAACACTCTCTCACACACACACACACACACACACCCAGAGTGAACAGCAACCCGGGACCACCACACCGAGGGGCGCCCACAGCAAAGCCACGAGCTTCCCCTCGCTCCCTGCCAGAGATGCGGTGGTGACGTCAAAGTCAGCTCGAGCTCTGTACACGTGCGGGCGCGCCCGGCTCGATGGGACCCTCGCGCAACAGTTTGAGTACGGAACGAGTACAGTTTGAGTATGGAACGAGTACAGTTTGAGTACGGAACGAGTACAGTTTGAGTACGGAACGAGTACAGTTTGAGTACGTCTGCCTAATATAAGACAAGGTAACTAGAACACTTCGGGTACATACGAGTACAATTTGAGTACAAGTACAGTTTGAGTACATATGAGTACAGTTTGGGTACACGGGTTAGTAGAGTTACTAACCAATGTTAGTAGAGTCTGAGTACATGTGAATACAAGTTTGTTGTAGAGGTTCTGGGGATAATAATACACCAACTGTTCTAATTCTCTAATTGTTTGTCCCTTTCAATAACATAGGGTTGGTCTTAGCTACATCTATAAAAATAACTTTTAAATGAATTTACAGGAAAATTGTAAACTGATTTAAAGCGTAATTGTGTTCATTCATGAGGTTCTATTACTTAAGGGGCAAATTTGAAAAACAGGGAAATCTGTGCACACATTCAGATTTTCATGTGTGGAAAATTTAGGTCAAAATTAAGGTAATTTAGGGGGTAAATTTACCATAATGATAACGCCTGAATTGTAATAATCACCATGAGTATAATACCCCAGACAGCTTATTTCATTTTCTTAATATGTGATCACGTTGTTCCTAATGACAGGAACATATATACTGTATTTAGTGGATACATGGAAAGCAGAGCTGTCAAGTAACGAAGTACAAATACTTTGTTACCTTACTTAAGTAGAACTTTTGGTTATCTATACTTTACTGGAGTAATTATTTGCAGACTACTTTTTACTTCTACTCTTTATATTTTCACGCAATTATCTGTACTTTCTACTTCTTACAGTTTAAAAATAGCCTCGTTTGTCACGGCTGAGGCCCAGTATGGGCCACCGTGTGTTTATTTTGATTCTGTCTTGTGCCATGTGTTCCGTTGTT
>JBBPDH010000002.1:13880687-13892925 GCA_037974565.1 Clupeocharax schoutedeni | reverse complement strand
GTGATATCTTGTATGAAATGTTTGGATATATAATTTAAAAATAGTAGAATAATGACTATATATTTAGGGTGACTTGGGATCATTTTGGGGGGGGGGCTTCAGACACCCCAAAATAGACCTAATGACGCCCATGCTGTGAAATTACCACATCAAACGTGACGTGCTAAATGGATGCAGCTATGAAAGCACCAGGTTTGCTTTAGGGAAATTTTATTTTTAAGAAGCTTCCCAAATACTTACTTTTAGTCATTATTTGGGTAGCACACATATTCTGAATGCCATTTTAATCTAGATTAATCTAGATTAATTCCAAGATTACAGTGAGATTAATCTAGATTTAAAAAAATGTATCAGTGCCCAGCACTAGTTTATACGGTACATTTGTTCACATATTTAAACAAGTCAACATTTACCTTTCATTACAAAGGCTTTATTCTCTGATGCCTGGATCTCCACAAACCTGCATTTTTTGCAGACATTTTGCAAACAGAAGGCATGATGACTGCTTACAGATTATCTTTAGAATCTAGGAACAGCATCTGTTAGTTAATATGCAATGTTTTCATTGTGTTGCCTAGAACACATCTGGTAATGTATTCATGTTAAACGTATAAATACACCGATTGCCCACACTGTTAAAGACACTGACAGGTCAAGTGAATAACAGTGATTTGGTCACAATTAATCTTCCATGGAGTGAGATACATTAGGCGGTCTGTTAAACAGTCTGTTATTGAAATTGCTGTGTTGGAAGCAGGAAAATTGGACAAGCATAAGGGTTTAAGTGATTTTTCCAAATGTTTATGTCTCCAACATTCCAAGTTAGGGCTGGGCGATTTGGCCTTAAATCAAAATCTCGATTTATTTAACATTTTAACTCGATTACAATTATTGAACGATTATTTTTATTTATTAATGTATTTATTTATTTTGCCCTCGTAGTTCACTGACGAGTTGCTCAGTTGTCTCAGTGTTTAAGCTCTTCGTGTTCCACATGTCGGCGGAATAACGTAACATAATGGAGCGGGGTCACGTGACTCCACACACGGTAGTGTTTTTAAAGGGAAGGTAATTGAAATAATCAACCTGGAAAAATTCGATCGATTATAGGTTCTGAATGTCAAGTTCCTCAGATCTTAATCTGATTGAGCAACTGTGGGAAGTGTTGGACTAATTAGTCAAATCCACCTCTCAACCTACAGGACTTGCTACCTAACACCTTGGTGCCATATACCAAAGCACACCTTCAGTGCTTTTGTATAGTCCATGCCCCAACAGATCAAAGCTGTTCTGGGGACCTGAGGTGGGCCTGCACAAAATTAGGCAGGTGTTCCTCCTAATGTAATGGCTGATGGCTGTATTTTTGACTGCTCAGTTCTAGCTATTAAGAGCATGATTAAAATGTTGCTCATTTATAGAGAACATTCTGCATTTTGTCTTTCAGGTGGTGTCAAATGTCTTTTTTAATGGACTACTTAGCAACGCTGCCCACGTCATGGTTACCGTGGTGATAATATCAGCGGTCACAGCGATTTCTCTCTCTTATGACTGTCTGGGTGTTGTACTGGAGCTGAATGTAAGTGTTATAGTTTATGAAATTCAAGAACATATGATCAGTATTTTAGTTCATTTTCACATAAACATAAGAAACATTGCCTTTATTTTATAAGAAACAATGTTTTTTTTTTCAAAGTAATGTAAACCCTGATGGCCCCACTCTTCGTGATCTGATACATGTTTCACATTTCAGTTTGATGCTCTATTGGAGTTGACTATAAAATATGTGTTTCATTATAAAATCAGTGAATATCCTCTTGGATATGTTTTGGGAAGGAATAACAGCAGATGGGCAATGAAAAGCACATTTTTCATTTTTCTCTGATAAAATCATAATATAGCTCTGATATTAACTGTATGTGCAAAGTCTAGCCTCAACAGTGTGCCTAATAAAAAAAGAAAAATGTTGATGTTTTTCTTTTTTATACTAAACACTTAACATATTGTAACTGTTAAATATTACATTCATCCTTAAAAAAAAAACCAGACACTAGAATCCTGTATCTGTGAGTCATCTTTGCTGAACTGGGTGTATCTGTGTGTTTACAGGGCGTTCTGAGTGCCACGCCTCTGATCTTCATCATCCCCTCTGCCTGTTTCTTGAAACTCTCCGGTGGGCCTTGGTTTCAGAGGAAGAAGCTTATTCCAAGTCTGATTCTCATTGCTGGGGTTTTAGTCATGACCATCGGTTTGGTTATGACAGGACTGTTCCCTCAGGACTGCTCACATGGAGTAGAAATGTCCTTTTGCACAAACACAAACTCTTCCATTTTCACCACTGTGCCGGCCAGTACCACGCTACAGATCACAAACGTCACTCAGAACATTAGTCTTTTCTAACTCTAAACAGAGATTTGTCCATTGTAATATCCTTATATCACTATTTATGTGGTTTTCATGACCTTACTACTTTGTACTGTGTGCCCCTAAATATAGATTTAGACTGATATATTGAAATACACACAAATTAGGCTGTTTAATATATTACATTATGCAGATATGCTGTTTATGCATTCAGTGGGTACATAACTGCTGAACCTTAAACTGTCCTGAACTTCATGACCCCCTGTGGAGCTCCTATGAGTTGCATTTCTGCCACAAGAGGTCGCCAAACATACATAAGTAGTTTGAATGTTTGCCAACGTAACGTCCATCTGTTCCAAAATCTCTATCTTCTCAAACCTAGTAAAAGGTATCAGTTCCAGAAACATCCTGCATTTCAGTGTTTTTTTTCCTGTGGTTCTGTGGTTTATTGGGTCTTAAGTGGTGTTAGTGGTGTTTCTCAATGTTTCAGCAGCATAACACCCAGACGCTGAAATATATTTTTGTTCCATCCTAATAATGAATCATTTGTTAATTTTAATGAAGTCTAATGTTTAATGAGTATGCAGAATGGACATGAACTCCAGTCATTCCACCCCAGTCATCGTTTCTCTTCTTTTGTCAGCAACAGTCTAACACAGTCTCATCATTCCTCACATACCACTCTCTATAATCAGCAGGAATGGACCTGTGATCATGACCACTATAATCCAGTGAGTCTGGCATCCCGGAAACAGCCCTGATCTCATGGATTAGTGGGCAAGAGAAAGCATTGCCCAAGGCGGGGAACAAGTGAATAGCATTAATGTTGGTCCAGGTTCAGAAATTCAAGCTTGTGGGGGGACAAATTGTATTTTACATGATTTAAATACCTTCACGTGGTGCATTTCTATGTTACATTATAACCCTTGTATTAGTTAATCTAATCACAATAATCACATATCAATATGTCATGGGTTGTCAGTGACTGAAGAGGGCGTAGGCCTCTTAGTGTGATTTTTGTTACTGTTGAATAAAACGGCAGATTGTTTTTTGTGGTTTTAGTAGAGGTGAGGCTTTGCTAATAGCTAATGCTTTGTGAAAGTATCAGTATCTTTAGGCTACCACCCTACCCCTTAGCATTTGTAGTGGACCCAAGGGGGTCCTTATTTGTGAGCTATTTCCATGCCATGGGTTATGGAATAAATATGTTCTCTGTCCCTTCTATTTAATGCACATCTGCGATTCGTAAGCACATGGCTCTCAAAAGGGCTAAGAATTGACAAATAAAATCAGATATAAATGTGAAATAGTGGCGATGGCGAGGTCCACACAGTGACTCTGATGTTTATCAATTGCTGCTCCTGTCCCTCCAGACCCAGCACGTTTTCGTGGGATGAAAATAACTGCTTACGTTTACTCTACAGCATCACTGTTGCCCTGGCAACAAGGAGGCCGTTCTCATGGTTGCTGACATTCGTTCGGATCATACCACCTTACCCGCCCGCGGGGTGTCCCGCAGCTTCATGCGGTTTAAAAAAACATTTTTTTTATATGGAGACGATTTACCAGTATGGGATAAATATATTTATTTGACGTAGCTATTTATCGCGTATCGTGTTTTCATTCCATCTCGAGTCTCCGCTGTTTTTTGATATTTATCGAATCCCCGTTTTGCAACTTACGGGCTCTTCCAGAAAAAAAACAGACTCGAGCTGTCAAATGCTTGTTGCTCGGGGGGGGAGTCGGAGCTGGAGAAAAAAAAATAAAGTGAAGAGAAGAGAGAGGTCTCGGTTTAATTTCTCTACACCTGATTCGGAACTGAGGTCTTTATTAAAAACCCGTTTGAGTTCTGGACCGTTTCGTGTCGTTCTTGGCGCCTATTTTTGGGTTGACTGGTCCGTGGGTCCGTGTTGGGCGGCTGCGGTCTGGGCTTCGTGACTGTCGGGGCGGCTAGCAGCTCGAGGCGGAGGGGCGATGAGGTAAGCAGGTGGAAAACTGCAGCAAGTTGCTGTCTCGGGCTCACTCTTCTCCTCTCCTCTTTTTCTGACTGTCTCTGTGTCCAGAAGTGTGTGTTCATGAAGGCAAGGTGGTGTAAAAAGGTAATCTTACGCAACCGGGCTGAGGTACAGGCTGACCGGGCGAGCTAGCTCCTCTATCGTTAGCTCCGTGCTAACTGGGCTACAGTAAGTTAGCTCCAAAACTTGCTTTTGCTGGCTGGACTTTAGCCTTTAATGGCCGTACTAGCTATTCGCGAAATACAGGGCAACTTTAGCATAAAACTGATATGCATACAACAAAAGAAAGGTCTCACCGTTTCAAATCTGCTCAGTCACTCTACGACACTGAACTTTGACTTCACTTTCAATAATAACTGTGGAATAACTGCGGAATAAACTTGTTAACTTCAACCCTTTACAACTAAAATTATTTTTAAAGGAGTTTTTGTTCTGTACGCGTGCTACACAACTGTTTTAATCTGTAGTTGCCAAAATTTCAGGCCTAAACTTCCGTGTAAAGTGTTTATTACTAATTTGGGGGGTTAAAATATTAATAACATCGGCCTTATTTATAGTTTATACGCAAGAAGACCTCGTCAGCAGTCGTACAGACTCGATCTGTGTTTCAGCTAAACGTGAAATCAGCTGGTTTAATAAGCTCAGAGCAGCTAAAGCCCGAGCAGGAAGGTCTTTCAGGAAATGTTGGGGCAAGAGGAAGGGTGAGGTTGGATTCAGGCAATGCTTCAGCTTTCGTTTTTAGTTCATTATGAGAATGCCTGCTTTGGATCAGCCTGGGCTTGTGGTGCAGTGTGGAAAATAACAGTCAAAGTTACATATTTTTACTTAAGCAAACATTCCCTTGTTTCTGCTTTTTCCTGATTTTTCTTGAGCCAGATTTTAAGTGTCAGACAGAGGAATACGTTTGCAACAGGAACATATCCGTTTTTTTCTACTAGAATTGGAAGCCTCTTTTCTGGAATCGGAAAGGCTTACAGTATGTAAATATTTGTTGTCTACACAATCCATATGTAGAAACTAAGCTGCAAAACCAGTCAGTTTTCAGGTCAGTTCTTGGGATGTCATAAAACCGAAATATTTCCATATGTCTCCTTATTCAGACTACAGGTTAGCTTTGCCTATTCATGCTTAAGTTGCAAAGAGTGTTTCAGTCCAAGGCTGTCATTTGAATGAGCTGTAATTCTGGGCAGAGTTGCATATATTAGCCTAAGTGTGCAGTAGCATAAACAGCCTGTTTAATTCTATTATGGGAAAATGGTCATGGACTAGGAATGGACTATGTTGAATTGTAAAATCTTTTGGTACACAAACCCATCAAACATTAGGGGAAAAATGAAATAGAAGGAAAATGAGAAAACAGGCCCTTTGAAAAGAATTATGTGAACACCTCGATTTGTAAGAACACAAAGTAAAGCTTACTAGGAGCTGCGAATGGTCACCCTGTCATAAACGGCACGATTGGTTAAAGGCTCATTTGCATATTGAAGCTTTCTGCATTATCAGTATTGCGCACACAGAAATCTTGATAATAACTATTAACAGATGGTGAATTATTCAGTCATTGCTTCCATTACCCTTATAATTAGCAGTTATTCTGATTTGATTTTAGTAAGGAACATATTTTTAGCACAGTTATTTTATAATTTGAACAATAGCTGCAGTCTACAAGCCACATCTGAGCATTGTGTTAAAGCGGGCTTGTTCTGTTTTTGTCAATGCAGTTCAGGTCTGGCCTAATTTAGACATGTCGCCTCTGGCTCATAGCACCCAGTTACAGCTTCACAACTTGACCAAAGACTGGGGCCTTACTGGGGCCTTTATTCTGATACCTAATTCGGAAGGGTGTATACATTTTAGTACAGCAAAGGAAAAGAATTGTATTTGAATACTTTTGTCAAAATTTAAAACTGTACAGCTCTCATTTACTGTCTTTCATGGAAAAAACACTGTCACTGATCAAAACAGGCATCTGGGTGCATGTAGTGTATGTGTGGGTCATATGCTACTGTCACACCAATTTTTTTCATTCAGCTGTTTATTTATTATGCACAGTTAGCAGAACAAATGAACTTAAAATACAAATGAAAGACACAATAGCTCTGAAATCAGAACAAGATTTGTAAAATTAATTAACATTTTGAGTATGACCATGGCTGTAGATTGAGATTCACTTTTTTGGACTAGATTTGTCTACTTATTTTATAGAACAATGCCATTTTATTGATATAATGCAATCTTTGAATAAACTTTGAATAAACTAAAAATGAATCCCGCATGAATGCAAAAGAAAACACAACATTGTAAATCTTAATTTGAACATTTTCTGTAGGAAACTACTGTTGCCAATTCCTTATGGAATTTTTTCAGTACCCAGAGCATCTGTTTTTTTCCTCAAGGCCGTAATTCTCACACTTCAAAGCCAATTATCATGGCAAAAATCCTGGACATACACACACACACACATGCACACTGGTTTAGTGCTGCATTCCCAGTGATTCTGACAAAGAGCAGTAGGAAAAAAACTGGAACACCCACACAGAGCCAAAGGTCAGAATATTGAGCATCAGAATGTAAAACAGTATCTCAACCCACCTGCAGCCGGTTAAATCCACTGTTTACACACACCTACAGTAACTATGCCATAACCACTTACGACAATATCCCTTATGAGCGAGAAAATACAAGAACAACATTTATACATGATTTGAAAGCTTTTTGTCTCTTAACACAGACATTTACTTTGCAAATACAATTTGGTTCTTTTACTGCCTTCTGGGTATTTAAGTTATTTTGAGAGAGAGAAAAACACAATTGCCCCAATTATATTTTAATCCTTTGAGAGAACAAAGTGAGTTTCATTTAGATTAGTGAGATGATGCCCATCTGAAATAGGGTGATGCATGTGGCCTACTTACACTGCTGCTGTATTAAACTAGCTATGGTGGCTAGTTCCATAGTAAGCAGTATATTCACATTCATATCAGCTGAGTTGAGCTATACCTCCTAGGTTACCTCAGGACTACCGTTAGTAGTCATACACATGTCAAAAATACCTGCTTTAATCATGACTGTATTTGCTGATTTGGATGTTGCCAAAGATATGCATTGTGACAGTTGCACCAGTGAAGAATGTGTTGCCCCATTCTGGTTGAGTGAACTTTGATCACTTTATTGACGTCAATATAAAAATGCTAACATAGATAGCATCAACATTCATCTTAAGTGTATTTAAAATTATGACTAGAAAGTAGTATGTTTTCTGTAGTACAATAAGTAGGCCACATGCATCATCCCACTTTAGATGTGGTACAGCTGGTATTAAATTTTCATTAAACACAGGCAGAGACTGGCTCAAGGTCAGCAGCATTAATCAATCAAAGTCAGATTTATCAGTCCAATCAGCAGGAGGCTGGTGTATGTGCAAGCAGCGATAGAAATAGAGTGAGAGATGAGAGACGCTATGGTGACAGATTGACATTACAGTGGGCTTTGCAGCATCATAGTCGATAACCTACCTTCCTTTCTTCCATTAAACTGCGTCATAAGAGAGCTTAGAACTTTTGCCTTTGCACATACTGGCTTTAGAGCTGCTTGACTCCGTATTCATATATAAATCACAGTGGTACTAATGTGCTTATACAGCTATAATCTAAACTGTATAGCTAGGGGTATTTTCTCTAAATGATCTTTCTTGCCTTTAGCTGATACCATTAAGTGTCTGTTTCCTCAGCACTTCCTGTCTCTGCTGGCAGACAATGTGATTGCAGGTATTAAAGATTTGGCCTGCTCTGCTGTCCTGCCATTATGAGCTCAGATTGCTGAGAACTGGCCGGACTGCACTTTAACACACATGGTCTCTCATGCACTAGGCCAGGTAACCTAGAACCATCTCCGATAGATTTGAAAACGATTACAGACCTAGTCATATAGTGACAAGGCAATCTCCATAATTGTGTATTCAGGCTTAGGGTAATGAACCTATGTTATTATTCCCTAGGCTTTCATGAAAATGTTAATATATCTGCTTTACAGATTTATAATATTACAAAACAGTGATGAAAATATTAATATTTGGTACAAAAGAGAGAAAAAAGTCGATATGTTTGAAAGTGTCAGCTGCCCTCCATACTGTGTTAACATTTTATAATGGATATAGTAAAAGTGAAAAATGACTTGGAACTAAATCTTGTTATATTAACATGTACATTGGGGTAAATAATTATTGCAGAAATGTAAGCTTTCGTTATGAGATGCAGTGTTGTGACTAATTTGTCGCTTGTAGGCTTGAGGCTGCATGCAAGAATCCATGGTATGGTCAACATTTGACAATAGTTTTGGTGGAAGAACATGGAAGAGCTGCTTTCCAAATATAAAAATGTCAGTCAGTATGCATAAGACGTGCAGACTGAGGAGGCTGTTGCTTAAGGTGGAGGACACATTTTTCCCATAACTCATTTAACTGTGCCAAGTATGGTAATAGCACACAGAAGCCTGTTGAAATTAGAGAAACTAAACATGCTGATGTTTCTGGTCAGAAATGTGCTGACCTTGTTCTCACTTTGTTTGGTATGGTTTTGAAAAACCACTCTTTTTCATGCCTATAAATTATACCTTGCATTAAAAAAAACGAATAAACCTACATACTACTGTTGTCATAGACTGCTATTACCATTAGGCAGAAATACATTTTATTGCTATTGAATGTTCTGAGACCAATCAACATATGCGGATAGATATAGGACATAGGGTGCACATTAGAAAAACAGATTATAGGACGCCAGGGCTTTTCTTAAAGCTACAGACGGTGAGATTGATTACTTTTAAATCATCCAGCTTGACACCCATCAAGATTATACTATAGGCCCAATACTGTGGTACTGTGGTTTGCATTTGTGTTTGAGTCAAACATGATACTATATCTGTCCCAGTGCTGATCCTTATGTGGTGATAAGACAAATAGGCCCTAATTTGGTACATTATTTTCAACTGTCAAGGAGATCTTAACACTGTAATGCTTTTAGGCAACTGAGCTCAAGTGTGATAGTATCAAAATCTGTGGTCTGTATTTGTGCAGTCGCGTGTTTGATTGTTGCTGGGCAGTCTTAGCCTGATTTCTCTGAAGTGAGTATTCATTTTCTCTGTTCAGCAGATCTCCCAGGAGTAAGTGATTTAATAGGATTTCTGCTCCATCCTGAGCTGAAACAGGTCTGGCACACTGCTGTTTGCTTGGGCATCTCAGCATAAAGAGTCAATAGGATACCATTCCACCAAACTTGCAGTCACAGATCATAATCTGTTTTTTTTTCACAGCTCTCCCTGCCTGGTTATAAAGGACTAAAAGAATGTTTAAAATCCCCTTCAAACTCATGAGAAACTGTAGCAGGCAACACAGCTTTGTTCAAAACCGGTTCATTCATTCATGTGTGTGAAAGGCAAACTGTATGTTGTTGAATAAGTAGGTGGAGCACGAAATAGATAAATTAGGTATGCTTGACCTTCCTTGAGGTTCATTACAATTATCACATGACATTTTAAAACAGGGTGGGCTGCTAATTGGTGTAGTAGTGTCAAAGTGTTTGATGTTTTAAAATAATAGTTATATATATTTTTTCTCTTCTCTTTCTGTTTCCTCACAGACCATTATCAAGAAGTGCCTTTTACACAACTCCCTGCGTCGCTGATCTCTGGTCCCTGTCTGACTGTACCACCCACACTCCTCTCTCCCCACCTCCGTCACAGCACTAATCCCTCCATCTCAAACCATCCCTCTCTCCACCTGACGGGAGCGTTCATTCCACCCCACAGGAGTCGACAGCAGAGCAGGACAGCTAACAGCCACAGCCAGGAAAGCATAAAGAAAAGAGAAAATAATAAACGGAGACCTCTTTTAGAGTATCTGAAGGAACATGCTCTGCAAGAACAGTTCATTTTGCTGATAAAAGTGAAAGTCCGATGCTCTTCTTGTTTTCAGTGCCACAGAGCAACCCTGTTTCACCTCTCAATCTCCTGTCAATCAAACAGACAGACGTGTGATTCAAAGCCAGCCAACCAATTGCAGTCTTTACAAAACATTTAGACACTGAACGTAGTGGATAAGTGCCCATATCTGATCACTAGATTTTTGATTGTTTAGTCAGTTTCACTGGACTGTCAGCAACATGTCTGTGGCATTGCCAGCTGTGCGTGACACTAAGTGGCTGACTCTGGAGGTGTGCCGGCAGTTCCAGAGAGGCACATGCTCTCGCAGTGACGAAGAATGCAAGTTTGCTCACCCACCCAAGAGCTGCCAGGTGGACAACGGTCGAGTGATTGCCTGCTTTGACTCCCTCAAGGTAAGAAATTCTAGGTGAACGCTTAAGTAATGTATTAATAATTACTGTATACCAGCTGTGTGTAAGCACCTTAACACTGCAGTCCTCTGGGATTAATGGGGATATAGTCTCTCTCTCCCTCTCTCTCTTTCTCTGTCTGAGTTAATCTCTCTGTCCTGCATGGTGCTGACCTGTCCTGCTGGACTACTTTGGCTGAGGTAATGGCTGAACAATAAGGACAAAAATCCACACCTCAGTAATTCATAGCAGTATTCACATAATAGAAAATGTAATTACAACAAATACAACTATATTTGTGATTTTGTTAAAAAGTTAAAAACCACTTATTTAATGATAGCAGTAGCACATTAGCATCTCTTCAAAACATGAAAATCCTGTGTTTAATTACAAAATGCAAAGTCTTTAATTCCATATTCAGACAATAATACGCTTCTGGTGTAAAACCCATCTTCTTAAGTGCTTTCATCCTAGTCTGCCCTTTAAACATGCCTGAACGCTACTGAACAAGCTTTCTGCGTCAGGCCTTCCCTATAGCTAGAGGTGACAGAGGTGGTATTTAGAAAAAGAGACAGCAAGACAGGAGTGGCTGCGTTTGTCTGCTGCTTGTCCTCCATAGCAGCTTTGTCACTAGGACAATCCTGCGCACACAATTTGGATCATATGATACTACTTTAGGGGGCTCACCACATGATGGCATTAAAACATAGACCCAGCTCTGTGTAGACCTTTTCACAGATACACACGGAGGCACAGCCCTCAGTCACGGTGACTACCTCTCCTGACCCATCATGTCCTGCTGCTCTATCTCATTCCTCTCTCCCTTTTCTTTTTTCTCCCTCACCTCCCTCCCCCCTTCTCTCTGTGCTTTGTTGTAATTTTGTTTGCCTGTGTTGTTTGTGCTGGCTGTCAGTCAGTCTCTGTTTGAAAGCCAGTTTTCTCTGAGAAGGTCTCTGAGGAATTGTGAAGGGGGGGAGGACGGTTAATGGTTGCATCCATGCGAGGATTTTTTGTTTTACAATAAAACTTAAAAGCAAATCAACTCCTTGTTCAAACTGACACAATACATTGTGAAGTAAGCCTGCGCATGGAAATTGATATTATTTTATGCATGTTGGAAATGTACTGTCAGCAACATGTGGGTGTATAGCTGAGTAATGTTTTGTCTTTGTGTAAAAATTAGATTGATGCCTAAACCGTAAATCCTTCCTTATTGATTGGTGTCTAAACCTTAAATCTTCCTAATCAGATTATGAAACATTAGGCTATTTATTGTGAGATTAAGACTGAATTAGGGTAGTTATTTTGAAGCTTGTATTACTTGAAAGTTTCCAGTGATCCTCTGCATCATAAACGGAGCAGTAGGGTTTTCACACTGTTTGTGTTTGTGGTGCAGAGCAGCAGGCTCTGTATTCCCCCAGGAGAGAATTCTCTGTGTTTCTTCCCCTTATGCAGGCTCTCTCTCTCTCTCTCTCTCTCTCTCTCTCTCTGTGTGTCATTGTGTAGGCACAGCAGTAACAGTAAAGAGGAAGA
>JBBPDH010000002.1:13855898-13876747 GCA_037974565.1 Clupeocharax schoutedeni | reverse complement strand
CAAATACAACAAAATGACAAGTTAATTTTGGTAAACAAAAGCATTTCTGTCTGTCCAGAAATTCTGTTAGGTCTGCCCCATCTAACACGCACGCACGCACGCACACACACACACACACACACGCACGCACACACACACACACACACAAAATGGGTATGGAGGAAATGCTAATCTTAAAAGTCTCGAAGTGTTCAGAATCTACAAGGCCCACAGCATATTCTCTCTGTGCTACCAGAACTAGTGCTAACTCTGTTAGCCGGGACAGGAGAGTTTCGAAAACCACGAAAGAGAGAGAGAGAGACAGAGAGAGAGAGAGACAGAGCGAGCCCCATGAGGCTTCGTTTACAAGACGCGTCTTGTTGATGTTTGGCAGTAGGCGTGTCTTCCATGCCGGGAGTGCAGCAGCGGCAGCCAATCGCTGTTGAGCAGATTTGAATGGCGGGCGCTCAAGGAGAAACGCCTCCGTTCACGTGAACGCAGCCTGAATGTGCGCGTGTCTGTGCTGCAAGTAAAGCACATGCTCAAGATCGGTTTGAAATCGGCAACACGTGTGAGTGATCGGCCGATCACTGATTAGTCCAAAAGTCATCCGTTTCCGATCGCTGGCCGATCGATCAGTGCATCCCTACTAACATCATTTAAATTTCATTTCCAGCAGTGGAATTAATTAGTGGAATTCTATTATTTAAGTTAATCAGTAAATTAACTGTGCATTGTTTACTTCTTTTTGCTATGCACACACATGCTTTATTTGGATTGGTGAAGCAATACAAATTGAACTGCACTCTCAAGCTTAAACATAAACAGTGGTCATAAGAGGAATCAGGGGCCTGTCTGTAAAATAGCCTAATCAATGGTAACTTCCTTGGGGACTGCTGAATCCCAGGCAGTATTGTGAGGCAAGTCTGTAAAATCTGATCAGGGAAATGGATATTTATTAAGGTAGTTTACCAGGGAGTCTCCTAATCCTAAACTGTTGATGAAATTAGTTGTTTGTTGAAACTCCTTCATAAGCCTTAATTATTTAGGGTGTATCATCAGGGGAGGAAGAAGGGAATTTGTGTTTTTGGAGTAAAGTCTCTCAGACATTATGAAAACAGTATGACTACCAATTGGGCTGGGTAATAGGACAAACTTGATCATTATTAGTATGTAATGCTTTAAGCATATCGTTGATTTCTTGTCAGTACTTAACAAACACGGTACAACGGCATGTTTCATTAAGAAGAGTTTGGTTCATTTGATTTAGAGCAGCACAGTAAATAGAACACGGAATAAAAACATATTTGCTGTATTTGGTAGGATATATTTAGTTTGGCACCGCTATTTCTTGTTCTTTTCCAATGTCATAGAAATGTCACTCCTGTTTGTCAGAGATGCTCCGTTCACCTTTGACCAACTCTTGTATTACCACTACTAACCAGTTCAAATCTCCTGATCGGGAACATTAACTCTCTTGAAAGAGCATGGGATATTCACGTGCGCGCGCGCACACACACACACACACACACACACACACACACACACACACACACTGACCACCTCAGCTCTTCTTTTCATGTTGTCTGTGTAGTCTGGTTCAAAGCTGTGGTATTGACTGGCATGGCTGCATATAAATGCCCCGGCTCTTCTACCACCCAGACAATCAAATATGTGTTGACCTGTTCACTGCAGTCTGTCTAATATGTGCTATGCTCCAACATTCACAGTATGCAGAAGTGCTTTTGACTTGCTTTCTGTTGGTATCAGTTGATTAGACCTGTTTCATGATGCCTTGTCCTTTCTACACATAGAAATCATATTTAGAATTTAGCATGTATCACATACATATTCAAATGTCTTGCATGCTTTTGTCTCCTGAGACTGCCTGTAATGTTGCTATATAGGTCCATTATTAACAACAGTGCAACAGTTCTCCAGTGAAAAAGCCTTCACAACAAGGAATACTGCTGTGAGATTGAGCAGTATTGTTTTGAACACTTTGGTATTCTGTAGCATTTGCACTTGCAGTATTGCTTGTTTAGTTGTCAAATGTAATAGTACATTTAGTTTTATGTATTTACATTAATGACTTCTAATGAATGATGTGCAGGCCATGTAATTATATTTTATACAGTGTTGCGTTGTCCATTTTTCACAAACAGCAGCCAAAGTGTTCTTTTTTGTGATGCCCTAAACATGAAGGCTGATATGAACAATCCTTATGTGACATTTGCCCAAAAACTGCATAGAATTCTCTGATCTGAGTGCATGCCTTGATTTTCAGGGTCGTTGTTCAAGGGATAATTGTAAATACCTTCACCCTCCATCTCACCTGAAGAGTCAGCTGGAAATCAACGGGAGGAACAACCTGATCCAGCAAAAGACAGCTGCAGCCATGCTGGCACAGCAGATGCAGTTCATGCTGCCAGGATCCACCTTGCCTGCTGTGGTATGCTGCATCTGCTAAAGTCTATGTTTAATGGCTAAACTCAGTTTTGATCTCCAGTATCTAATTTTGGCCTTTCTTTTAACCTTGAGCTGTGTGTACTGTATAGTTCTATAACATAAATAAAAATCTCTTTAACCCAAGTAAGAGTTTCACAGAGCAATTATCTATTCCATCCATTTAATGTGTGAAAACATTAAATGGATAAAATACTGTATTATAACAGATATTATATGCACTCTGTTACTGCAAATAAATCATTTCAGCATCTTTATTTGGAACAGTTGAAGGGACATCTTGGCTTGGTTATACACATTCAGTCTGTTAAAGTACCCGCAAGAGGTTCCTGCCAGATTCTAGGTGAAATGTTGAATTTTGGCAAGAGAGCTTAGCTCAGCCTTGGGTTATTTGGCAGTTTGTTGCTATTGGATATGGTTGCCATTTGGATTTTAAAGCCTTTAGTATTTATCTTATGTAATAAATATTGTTACAATTTTTGCTGATAGTATCTTGATCTTTGTTTTTTTTCATCTCTGCAGTCTTCTTTTCCTGTTGGTCAGAGTTTGGGGCCAGGGCCTGGAATCAGTTACTCCCCCTACCTCTCTTCTGTCCCTCATGGAATGGGGCTGGTTGCAACAGAGATGCTCCCAAGTAACCCTGTGATTGTCTCTGGAAACCCTGCAGTAGCAGTGCAGAGCTCAAACTCCTCTTCATCATCTCAGAAAGCACTGCGTTCTGACAAGCTGGAGGTATGGACACATAGTGCCTAAAATGCTGGTAAACATGAAAAGATAGACACACACACACACACACACACACACACACACATACACACACACACACACTTGTGTCCTATACATGCACACGTTCCTATAGTTACATGTATTCTCATGCAGTCCTAACAGTGTCATCCGGTCTAAAGGATGCTTGGTGATGACACTTCTCCTTGTGTGTACAGGTGTGTAGAGAGTTCCAGCGAGGAAACTGTTCCCGGGGAGAGACAGACTGCCGTTTTGCCCACCCAAGTGACAGCCCCATGATTGACAGCACTGATAACACGGTGACCGTGTGTATGGACTATGTTAAGAGCCGCTGTTCCAGAGAGAAGTGCAAATACTTCCACCCTCCGGCTCATCTGCAGGCACGTCTCAAAAGCTCTCAGAGCACCCAAAGCACTGCTGCAGCCGCTGCTATGGTGAGGCTTGGTAAACACACATATACAGTGAAAACACACACACACCCTTCACAAGACTCAGAACCTCTCCTAGAGCCAGGAGCTGCTGCTACCCCTGCTGTGCTGAGAATAAGTACACATACATATACATGTATACACACTGTAATACGAGACTGAAACCCTTTCACGGTGCACCTAGTAATGGTATGGTGAGCCTAGATTCACTCCCTCAAACATACCATGTAAATATGCACAGAATAAATAGATTGGCCTTATTTAGATTAATCAGATTAAGCATCAAATGTCAACCGCTTTTATACATGGCCTCTGCTCATGCTTCGTTATCTTTAACATACTGGCTGAACAAGCGTCAAACTGTGGAAAGTACTGTATTTGTTTTATAGATGGGATTTAACTTCAGGATCTTTAATAATCAGAAAACTGTCCTTTGGATTGTCATGGTCTTGTTGAGCAACTAATGAAGCATCATCAGTATTTACAGTTTCATGCTGTAATAGCATTTCTGCAGCTACTGTTTTTAACAAAACTGTGCTTAGGACTTAACGAAGATAACAATGATTAAAACCTGTTTTGTTTGTGTGCATGCATATTGTTTATGTAGTTCAGGTTATTTCATTTTTTTGTGTTTTTTTCCTCTCACCTCTCCACAATGCAATGCTGTACCCATGATGCACCTGTGCTTGCTGTATGTTAATACGCTTGACTCCCATTGGCCCACTGCCATCATGTGTTGGCTGCGTGCTGTGTGCAGACTCAGTCAAGTGCCAAAGTGCTGAAGCGACCCCTCGAGGCAACTGTTGACATGGTACTTCACCTTTCACCTCTGGCTTTGCATGGTCTTAAATCACTGTTATTGTACTGTGGCCACTCACAGATTTGATTTTGCTTCTTCATTTGAAATACAATAAAGCTCATCCCGTACGTGTGGCATCATGTACCCTCAGCTAAAGATTTACCTTCAGATCCTCAAGTCTGACAGGCCTAAGCTCTCATATTTTGTACATGTATGTTCAGCCTCTTAAAGTACTTCTAAGACATATTTAACTGAAAAGGAAATGTCTTTTATTTGGTTGTAGTCTCCAGTGTATATATATTAAGTGTTCATTCAGTATGTTGTGCATTCATTTTCTTTCTCTTTTCCTATTTTGCTCTCTCTTTGTCTCAGGGATTCCCTCACAGTATGTTGCAGCCTTTAGCTAAGAGAGTGGCCCTGGAGAAGAATGGAGGGCCAGGGGGTCTGTTAAACCCCAGTGTCCTGCACTACCAACAAGCTCTCACCAACACACCACTGCAGCCTTCTACTGCGCTGTTCCCTACAGGTACACACACACACACAAACCCACGTTTGCATACACACACACCCCTACCACCACCTCCCAAACACACACACACATGCATACACTTACACACACACACACACACACACACACACACACACACACACAAATCATACGCACACTCATACACAAGCAGTGCTGTGCCTTTAAAGCCAGATTAGGTACAAATTAACTATGCCTTTTTTTCATTCACATTTGTAAATGTCCACTCAGTTTTGCTTAATGGTACTTTGTAGTCCATGCCTATCTTTGCCAAGGCCTCTGTTGTCTGTGCAGTGGGCTTGGGCTTCTGTGGATCAGAAGTATGTAAACCACTTTGTAACCGGATGGCTGTATTAATTTTCTTTCTTTTCAACTGCTGCTCCAGGCTCAGTCTTTTGCATGTCTCCTGGACCAGGCATTGGTATGTTCCCCTTTCTCTCACTCTCTGACCTTCCTCAATGACTTCTTCTCTCCTCTGCTCTCATTTTCTCTCATGCTAAAATAAGTATGACTAGACTTCACAGTTGGTTTAAATAGTCTTTAAGACACAGGGCCTCTCAAGTTGCTTGTTAGTCTTAGAATCCATGTCATCCTCAATGTGAACGAGCAGTGATCTGATGTATCCAACCAGCTGCATTTTGTATACATGTTGTTTTGCCAGTAACCACAGTGGTGTCATTTCTTTTTCTTTAAACAAAGTGTCCCAATTTCACACTTAAAAATATGTTTGTTCAATGCACATGCAATGAACAAAAATAAAGCCTAATAAGAGAAATACTATGCTTCTTAATTTATAGCACCAGTTAAAAGTCACTCTTTATTTTGGTTAGCCCCACTCTTGACAGGGCTGATTAAACTGAACCCCCTCACCTCCATTTAAACCAATCTGTGTAGTCTTACTGTGTAAGACAGTTGCCAGGAGATCATATTTGATCATAGTATTTCTGTCTGCACTTGTGGTGGTCAGTTATTTTGTTTTAGGCACTAGCCTTTGGTATTGTAAATTTGCACTGTGTATAGTTATAGTATATAGACTGAGTTTAAAAAAATTGCAAGCAGACAGACTATGAAGTGTTGTGTAGTACAAGACTGATCATTTGTAGCTAAATTGGAAATGCATTTTTAAATGCAGTTCAGCATAGCATGCTCTATGTGTGGGTTTATTCATATGTAGGCATGTGCATTTATTTATGTGTATATGTTTTTGTTAGTTTACATTGTGGCATTTTTCATAATGTAAACCTATCCACATACTGATTGTTTACTTAATACCCAGGCATTAATGGAAGTTAGATTGGCTATTGTCACATAAATTCCTGTAAATATCCAGAATAAAATGGCTCAAAATGTTAAAAAAACAAGTAATGATATAGACAGGTTAACTGACTCGTTCATCCTTCTCCCTTTATTTTCTGCTTCGCTTGTTGTCTGCATGTCATCTGCTGGTCTGAATTAACAGTGGCTTTACCTTTTATTAGACACACACATTCACACATACACACATGCAGATATCCCACACAATTCTGTGGTTACCGTAACGCTGCTCCTCCTTGTTCATTGCTTCCATGGTTCCCCTCCTGAAAAAAAGTTCCCATGATGCTCAGTGCCCCGCCCGCTACTGCCTCCGCTCCTGCTGCAAGCCCCTTCGCTGCTGCTGCTGCTGCTGCCGCCGCGGCAACCGCCAATCAGGTTTGCTCCTTTACAAGCTCTCTCTCACTGCCCCCATCTACTTAGTTCTAAACAAATGCTGACCTACTGCAGTACTTTACATCTTTTACATATGTTTACATAGGCCAGAGATCTCTCTCTTAGCACAAACCCATTTAAACATACAAGCTATCAAGAAGTGTTTCCTGATAGCTTATTGGTTGCTTTTCTAACTCAGGCCTGCTTAACAAGCAAATGGCCATCTGAGCTGATTACATTATTGTAGCATATGGATCTTCTTTAAACCAATAAGCTGTACGGAAATAAATGTGCTGTATATGCATTCAAAGCATGTGGTGTGTGAACCTGTTTTCCGGGTTTCGTCTGGATTTAGAAGTCTGGCTTTTGCTCACTCTATATTGCCACTGGTAGTCTGGGTCTGTAAGCAGCTCCTGCCACCTCACTCACAGCAACTGTTTAGAGCTCCCCTTCATGCAGTCTGTAGTCATGTTCTGCTGCTTCATTTATGTCATTGTTTTGCATGTGTTTGCCTTTATTGAGCTGCCCTTGTCATTGGCTCAGTTTCTCTAGTTGGAGGCAGAACAAGAGAACACAGTCAAACAGATGGACATAATAATTTGTCATAAGGAACGCACACTTTATCACAAGGGGTATCTACATATAGATGCTGTTTTAGGATGCTCGTCTTGAATAGGGAGTGTTTCAGCAAATTCATAATCCATTTGTTACTGCCCTCTGCTGGTCAATCCACAGGCTCTCACTAACACATCAGTTTAAAAACAAGGATGAAGATGTTGCCAGATTATTAATCTGACACCCTGATTTCGGTCCATCGAATTATTGGTGCTACCTACAAGTTTCTCATTTTTGGTTAGAAAAAGGCACTCCCCACCCAGAGATTCACCAGTGCTTCATCACAACCCTCAGTCAGCATGGATTGCTGTGCTTAGTTTCAACTTTGAGTTATGCAGAGCTCACAAGTGTGAAGTGGTTAACATGGCGCCTGAAATTCAGAAACAGGCTTACCAGCTAATAGAGAATCCTTAACCAGAATTTTATCAATAGATTTGAATGCCAGTTAAGGATTTTATCATAATATGACATTGTCTATGACAATTAATTAAATGCCCTATTTACCACATTTAAATGTAGTTATATTTCAGTGCAAATGAGCTCTTAGGATTTCTTAATTTATTATCCTTGACACTGTATGTGAAAAGTCTGCTCTGTTTTCCTTTTTTTATACAGAAGAGTCTGTTCATAAAATAAATAAAAATATATTTAAGCATTTTTTCTCATATTTGATGGTGCAGTGTCAAAACAGACACCGATAATTATAGAATTTATCGAAAAGGAGCTTGGCCCCAGTAATGCCTTCTCACTTGTGTTCAGTCAGCTCCAGTTACTTATGTGAGTTAACAGTGCATAATTACTTTTGATTTTGTATTGCAAAATATTTCATTAACACAGTTTCTACTCTTTTATTTACAAATATAATAAAATAAAATATATAATAGTTCAAATATATTACTGATAGTATAGAATAAGCTCTTCTGTTAGAATTTCTTACCTTGAACTCCGAGTGTAAAATGAAGAAACAAAGTGTAAGAAGAGGTGCTTAAAGACAAACACGCTATTGAGCATCTAGTGGAGGGACGTCTAGGGAAGTGCTAAGGAAACTAAATGAACTATGAATTTGCACACAAATTGAGGGGCAGTTGCTGCTTCAAAGAAGACAAATGAATTATTCATTTAATTAAACATACTCTTTTAATGAAAAACATATCAAAACCAAGAAGTTTTCATTAAAAATACAGTAAGTAAAAAATACAGATTGTAAATTACAGTCTTCCGCACATACCCAGTGTTGGAGGCACGTTGGGTAACTGAACCGTTGTTTTTAAGTCTTAGGTCATCCATGTAATTATTGGATCTGTGCTTGGAAGTTATAATTATTAAAACTATGCTCAAAGCCAAGTTCTAATAATAAGCTGGAGTTCAGTTATTTGTCTCCCTTTTAGAAGGTTTTGGATCGTGTTTCTTTTAACATGACTGTTTCTCTTTTTTGCAACAGATCATTTTGAAATAGAGCGCAGGAGAGGGACAGAGTGCCAGCGCGACATACACACACTCCTTAGACAACAAGTGTGTGGATACAACATTCTCAACTTACCAGAACTACAGCTACATGCATGTTGATAGACACACACATACACACATAGTCTTACCATTAGATATTGCTTATTGGATTACGTTCAAGAAATATATCATACAATATATATATATATATATATAGAGATATATATATAGATATAGAGATATATACATACATTTAAATATATATACATAACCAAGTAAGTAATTAAAGTAATTTTAAGTATACATTTCTAGGAGAGTTTTACTGGAACAAAACCTTACTCTTTTTGCTTGTAGGTTTTAATACATTATAAAATTATACAGTTATACACAGTACCATCACCAGTGTTGAGCAGGAGTTAATTCAGCACTCATTTTACTGTGTGACTTGATTTGCACTTGTTTTTTTTAAAGGCAGTGTCTTGAGAAAAACTGTAAGCCCTATGTGTGGTTTGCTCTCCTAGCCGAGAGCTGATGTACTGATGAATGAGAGTTCACATGTGTGGACAGGCAGCAGGGACGGACTGGATACCCTAGTGCCGAAGCATGTCAGAACCATGCAGGAGAATGGTGCACAGCACATGAAAGCTACATTGGAGAACGTCAGAGGGAACGGATCTATTGGCTCCACAGCACCACCTAATGTCCTGCGCTAACACTGCTGCTGCTCTGCAGCGGGAACCGAGAGAGCGGCTACTCTGTTTGCCAAATTACTGATAGGGAAAAAAACATTTTGACCTTTAACAGTGGCCAAACAGAATAGAGATATATGATGTAGAACCCTTTAAGACTTGATTGTAAATCTGAAGTTCATTGCTGTGGCCGTTCTTTGATCATTTCTTTAGTTGGAACTATTGAGTGAGTCATAATTTCACCACGGTAGAGGCTAATCTCTTGTTCTCTTGATACTGTGCCATTGGAAGAGAGTGACAAAGATAGAGAAAAACCAAGAGACAATTTTGTGTGAGTGTGTGTGCGTGTGCGTGTGTGTGTCTGTGCGTGTGTGTGTCTGTCTGAGTGTACTATAATGTAGGTAATAAGCCTGGGCTTAACAGCTAGACTCAGGGTCTAGCATTCCCAGCACTTTTGAGCTGAGTTCAGTTGAGCTGAGTTGGGCTGAGTTCACCTTGTTCCTGGTTTCTGGTTTTGTTTCCTGTATTTATTCTGTTCTGATTCTGTAAGTGCCTAACAAAGTTCTAACTAGCATCTTATGGAGACAAATGAACTGTTCATATTCAGTTATGTTGCTGCAATGTGTCAATCTCCCAAAAAAATGTAAAAGTTGTTTTTAAAAAGGAATGGAAGGTTATGTTATATACGTTTATATTTCTTTAGTCCTTGATAAAAATGGTAATAAAACATATTTGTTATTACTACACACATGAAAGGGTGGCAAAGGCAGCAGGGGTCTGTGTGTGCAGTCTGAAAGTCCCATTGTGCTGCTCATGTTTTCTCTCCTCTTAACACGTGATTCAGATTCATCATATAATTATCAAGCGCTTTGTGGGTTGAATCATGTGATAGGGAAGGGAAAGCTGCAGGCCAGTGGCTCTAAAGCTGAAAAACACCTGCTGTAGAGAATGCGCAATCCAATGAATTGGGTAACAATCACAAATAAAACAGAACTTGGAGGGGGAAAAACGTTTAATTTAGTTTCAAATGCCAAGCTCAAATTTTAGCTCTCTTTATGCATATGTCCTCTTTAAGATTTATTTGATTTCCTAGAACATCTCATGGTTATTTTACTCACTTTAGTGTTTAACATGTATTCAGCATACTGCTTAATAGCTATTTAATTACTATGATTTTACAATACATCTTCATTTAAGGGTCTGTAATCGATTTTCTTTCCACGTCTGTATATGTTTGTATGTTTTCAAGAGCGTTTAATTCAGGGCGGAGATATAATGCCATGTGAGAACTTAGACAATCTTCAGTTTAGATACACAAAGGCACTGCTTAAACTTTTACTCATTTAACTTCTCAGCACTCAGTGCCTGAGGATAATTTATGTTGTGATAAGATATATGAGAACTATGTAATGTTGCGCTATTGATTGTTGTTAATGGACCATTGTTGTATTCTGTTTTGAGATGAATGTAATTTATTTGAGGTAGGGCCTTGTTGTTCTGATGATGTTTTAAAAGGTCAGCTCTGTTCGCACCTCCCTCTTCTAAGTCACTTGACATGGGGAGGGAGAGAAAAAGGCTGGCTTCCACTTTGGTGGGCTACAGTTTACTCACTGAACAGGGTTAAGCACTGCTTTGGAGTTATACTGAAAGTGATTTGATGATACTGTTGTGAATCTAATACTTTTAAGATAACAAAATAGTTGTTGAATGTTTTGAAATTTAGAGGTGTGTAACTGTGGACAAAGTCTCTTTTTGTCAAAGAGGGAAGCCTAGAGGTGAGCAGTGAGCAAGTAGCCAGCCTAGAGGAACAGGCCGCAGGTGCCATCAGCCTGTCAGTCCCACCACAGGACACATCAGCACAGGCCAGGCTGGAAAAGTGCTCATATTCTGTCAAACTAAAGATATACATTGCATTTCATTTTATAGAAGTTCACTTTTGTGTGCTAATATTTTAGAGCAGTACTAATTTGTTAACGTGACCGTTCAGAATTGCTATGGATGAAAATGTGTTTTTGTAAGTGATGTTACTTTCTTCTTCTTCTTTTTTTTTTTTTAAGATAATAGGTTAAGTAAGATGTTTTCCCTACCACTGGAGAAAAATACTTAGTTTCAATGCCTTATTGTTATGATGGACCATGCTATTTAATTGAAAAGACGTCAGTCTTAAGTTTCTCACTTATTCTACCAAAAAAGAAACAGCTCAACATACATCAAACAGGTTTATTTGCAGTGTCCAGATAGAAGCTTTCATGTTAAGCAGTATAATAATCCTGTGACATGACTGTAAAGTATCAAACACACTTGACATTACATTATGCGTATGGGTAAGAATTTCTCAACCTCCTTGTTCCGTTGGGTAATTAAACCTGATATTGCATGTCAGTGCTGAACTAATGTACTGAATACATGAATGTGGCCCGTTTATGTATCAAATGGTCTTTTGCTCTCTTAGTATCAGTCTGGTGGATCAGAAATTCAGAATGTGATTTCTCTCTTGACTGTTGAAAGACTTTCTGGACAGGTTTACGACTGGTTAGTATATTCACATGTGATGTTTGCCTTATCTTCTATGTGATGCTCTTACCATTTCTTGTCTTTAAGCATTATCTTTTTGTAATACAAAAGATTGTATCTGATCTCCCAACACCTAACAAACACAGTTCCCATAAAGAAATTCTGTAACAACCTGATGCTAAAGGATGCTGCAGATAAAAGCATTAAGACAAAACAATGCTACCTTTGATTGCCATGAATCCTTTGTTTATGCTTTGAAGCTTGTTCTCCATAGCTAGAGTGAGCAAGTGGGCTTACATCCACTGAATGAAGTGGAGGCTGGATGTGTGGCTTCTAGGTGTGGAGAACAGACGTTCAGACCATAGCTGTTTGTCACTTACACCATGTTGGTTTTCTCACCTCCACCTCCACCCTGCTCCACTTTCAGGGGAGGAATCACAAGCAGTCAAGTTCCATTCTGATTGATTTTGCCACACATGATAATACCCTTTTAGGACTTTTTATAAGCTCTTTTATGTAATATTAAGTAGTTTATTGCTTTGTTTCCCTAAACATACAGTATGTAAACTGTATTGTCAGAACAATTAATAAAATCTTTTAATGAGTACCAAGCCTATTTTTCTTGTGACTATAATAAGATTCAAACCTAAACTATTGACCTTTTAATAATTTCCCCCAAAAATCTTTATCGTTTCTGAGCCTTGATACTATTAATTTTACAGCTGATATTGCTCTATATTTTAGGCATAATTTATCAATCAAATATTAATTGAATGACTCCCATATTATTGTCTTTTACTCCTTAATCTTTCATTAACCTGAAATCTAATATTGCATATTACTCTATAAAAAGATATAAAATCAGTGACACAGAATATCTATTAACTGTAGAGTATGTCATTTCAGGATTAAATGAATGTATTTTGTGTCTGTCCCAAATTTCTGGTCAATTGTTACAAACCTCAAACGTGCAGAATGCTAAAGAAAGGCAGGCGACCTCCTATTGATGTACTTTCTTCAAGTAATAAACATCTGAAAGGTAGTGAGGTGTGTCATATATAAATGTCGAAGATGCACCAGCAGTCGATTAATTTTTTCGCCAATTCTGTTATGATTCTGCGGTGAATAATAATATAAGGAAAATCCATAAAATAGTATTTTTGGTGGTATTAAGTGTGGTATCTGAAATGATTAATTTTAGACAAAGAACGTCAGGATGAAGTAAAATAAAATGGAAACACATATACAGAGCAATTAAAAAGACAACCAAATATAAACGCGACCATAAAAAGATTAATTTATCCCTGGACCATTATCAAGGTCAATGAGACGCATGAAAAAAAATCCCATGCATGCACCCAGAGGGACCACCTAACTTCTGGCCACTGTGTAAGGACATGCTGTGGGAACTCTTGGACAACTCTTATTATTTAAGTCAACTCTGTTACCATCACTCCCAACTTTTTTGGCTTTTGGCTTTAAAACAATAATTAGATGAGTTTTATTGCCCACAAATTGATTAGAAGGTGTGTCACAACGAACATTCTTTCATTCCATTTATTTTTAAACCTATTTTAAGGAAAGCCTCCCAGTTAAATGTGTCGATTGTTTAACTCTAAAACAAAGTCATGTTAGAAGTAAACGTTAATTAAAGGCTGTAGAGACAAATTTTTGATTGTATTATATTTGTGGACAATATACATCTTGACTCAATTTGTAAGTTTTTTGAGTTCACCAATTTTTCTATTAGTACATGGTTATTCTGAATAAGGTCAAAGATATTTTTTAATACAAAAAATGTCTAATTTAAAATGTCTTTTATGACAATAATGTAAGTTTAATACAAAATACCTTACTATGTTGTCTTTATTCTATGCTCAAAATGTACCTACAATTCTGGAATGGGCCATACGCTTCAAACGCTCACGTGCGAAGAGTTGACCACATGCATGTCTTGATTATAAACCAGTGTAAACACACTTCTCTACATTAAACATGTAACTCATTGCACCAGTATAAACATTAATGTAACTTTACCACAAGGCTCTACATTACACTAGTAACTCTTTTTAACAGTATAGGCGTTTATAACTCTTTAAATCAGTGTAAACGTTAACGTAGCTCCACCACACTATTCTGATATCCTCTAAACTACACGCTCACTTTAAATGGCGCACGCGCCCTGGAAGGCTGTGCGTTTCCATAGCAACAGGAGCCGGCATCGCGCCATTGGCTGAAGACTGAGCTGCCCCTCCCCCCGTCGCTTCTTCTCCCCCCTCCCTCTCCTTCCAGCGTGGCTGTGCGCGCTCCCGGACGCTCGGACGCGTGAACGCGCCCGCCGGGGCCCCCTCGCACGCCCCGCCGCCAGCCTTCCTCCGCCTCCTCCTCTTCCTCGTCATCATCCTCTGTACGGCGGCCGGGAGGGCGCAGTGGACGGCGGCGGGTCCCCACCCGTGAGCATGGCGGCGGCGGACGCGTCGGAGAGCGGCTGAAGAGGAACGGAACCCGAGAAGAAAAGAAAGAAAGAGGGGCGGATATAGACTCTCTTCACGTTCTCGTGTTTGTTTTGCACGCCACATCGAGTCGCTTCTGTGTCTCGGAGCTTCCACTCACGTTCTCGTTTTATTGCTCTTTCTTTTTTCCGCAGGCGGCCCCCAGCCTCTGCGTTTTCCCATCTCTCGCCTCTCCCCCGCTCCTTCTCTCCTCTCCGGAGGTTTAGGATGGTGAGCACGGCAGAAGCAGGAGCCCGGGTGAAGCCCCCCGCGCCGGGCGAAGCGCTCTGCGCGCCGCGGTCCGGGAGATGGCTCCTGCACTGAAGCGCTGCTGCGGGCTGCACGCCTTTGTGCGCGGCTTGTTTATCTCGGCCAGCTAAAAGCAGCAGCAGGCACTCTCGCCCACATGCCGGACAGCATGGGAGTGCCGCTCTAATAGTACTCTCAGCCTGCATAGCCCCCCTTCTCCCTTCTCTTCTTCTTTTTTGTTTTCATGTCGAATGCGTGAATAGCCTCCTCTCCCCTCCTCCCTCTTTTTGTCCTTTTTTTGTTGTTGCTGCTGAACGCCGAGGCCATGCGTGAGTATAAGGTGGTCGTGCTGGGCTCGGGCGGAGTGGGCAAGTCAGCCCTTACCGTGCAGTTCGTCACGGGCACCTTCATCGAGAAGTACGACCCCACCATCGAGGACTTCTACCGCAAGGAGATTGAGGTGGACTCGTCCCCCTCTGTATTGGAGATCCTGGACACGGCCGGCACGGAGCAGTTCGCCTCCATGAGGGACCTGTACATCAAAAACGGCCAGGGCTTCATCCTGGTCTACAGCCTGGTCAACCAGCAGAGCTTTCAGGACATCAAACCCATGCGGGACCAGATCATCCGGGTGAAAAGGTGAGGGGATAGAGAGGGTGTGTGTGTGTGTGTGTGTGTGTGTGTGTGTGTTTGTGTGTATGTAAGAGAGACAGTGGGCCTGCAGCAGTCTGACGCAGCTGCTCTCTCATCCTGCAGCACGGACTGCTGCTGCTTCTTCACCCACTCCCACGTCCTGGGGTGGAGGCAAACATCTAGACGTCTCTGCTGCTGCAAGTCCTTGCACTGTGCTCTGATTTCATAAGAGTACATTACTGCATTCCATTCTACTTACAGAGCAACTGAGCAACACTGAAACATGAGAAGGCCTACTGCTCCAGTTAGTCTTCCATACTCCTAGAAATTAGATTATTGGGTCTAATCAGTCCCCTGAACCCTATGATTATTATCTAGTTATTAATCTAAAGACCTGTTATGCAGCAACCGCTATAAATAACTTATGTGAGAGTCATATCCAAGTTGTGACATTGAGGAGTGAGGGCCCATATGCAGGCCTCTGGAGTTTCGGGGTCTAAAGACATGTTGCTCCTGACCACAAGGGACACAATGCAAATTTTGTCTGATGTGCCTTAGAATAGGTTACATATTCTTGGACCAAACCTTTATAACGCCACTTGTGCCTCTTGTAGCCCCAGCAGTGTGTCAGTGTGTAGGACTGTGCGTGTTTCTCACACTGATATTGCCACATGTGCATTTTACAGCGTGGGATCGGTCATGGCCTGGAGAGTCTGAATACACAGGAAACACTGGAAGTGCTCAGCTTCCCCTGTAAATTCCTCTGAGTGCACAAGCTAACTGTGCGTGTGAGCCAGAGCGAGAGAGAGAGCGCATTTATGAGTGTGCGTCTCAGCAATAAAGAGTCTTACATGGCACCGTACACCCATCTGAACTGCAGGTGTGGGCCTTGTACACACTCCGCTTCTTAGACACTCACACTGCCTCTCCACAGGCATTACACTTTTTAATTTAAGCTACTGTAAGTGCCTGCTGTTTTGACCGCCTAAAAGGAGATCATTTCAAGGAGAGTAGTCGTATTTATTTCTCTGTGCCCAGATAGAGCCTTGCAGGCCTTGATATCCAGGCCACTGGAATGTCCTAGAGTGACTTCAGCACCACAGGAGCACAAGCACTTCCCTTTGGAACCTAAGGACCCCAAAACTGACTTTTTATACCAACGTCAGCACCAAGATCCCATGGTGTAAACTATTCATAGTTTTCTTGTACTTATAGCAAGACTGTCTGTCAGTAGAGGGAAGTCTAGACTTGGCAGAGCATTAAGAGGCCAACCGCACAGAGTAATTTGGGCTAATTGATTGCTTGTCAGTTAGATAAATTCAGTTCAGCTTAGATACATTTGGACAGGAGGGCATAAGTCTCCTCATTTGAAGCTCAGAATATGTTTCAAATCTCAGACAGGCACAAAAGCAATGCTCCCATCGTTTTAGTACCTCACCTTCACCTGCTGATTCTGTAACATCTAGTAACTGACAATCACAGGCAATAATGTCCCTGCACTTCCCGCAGAAAACCGTTTTGATAGAGGTCAATGGCACATGTTTGAGCTGTGTAAGGACCAGTAGGCCTGTGCAGGTCCTTGTTCTCAACACTCGAACGTATGCATGCATTTTCAAGTGGTTATTGAATTTTCCGTATTAGTTAATGAATAATACCTCTTAAGATTAATGACTTAATATTACGCCTACAGTTTAATCCTATTTCTGGATGGTCCAGCTGCTCTTTTGGGATGATCATAAAATGTTGGCTTTGTTTTCCTCAACGGGGCATCTGTAGAAGTATAGAGAGAGAGGGGGATTACAGGGCACGAATCCAGGCTGTCTGGAAATGTACAGGACGGTGAATGTGAGGGACAGGTGGGGTCATGAGGGCCAGTGATGCAGATAGAGGGAAGCTCTCTGAAGAGTGCTTTAGAAGGAGGAGGATGCTTTAGTCTGTCTCTGATCAGAACAAGGCCCAGGTCCAGAAGGGTTTGAGGACAGAAGCATCCGCTCCACCCCCCCACCCCACCCTCCCTCCCTCTTAGCTAGTGTATATCACTGGAGTGGTCATGTATTATATATAAGCTGTGTCTGCTTGGGCTGCTGTTGGTCTGGGCAGCAGAAAGAGCTGCAGTACAGGCCTAGCAGGACAGAGCCCAGTGTGTGTCTGTGTTAAACTGTAGTATAATGCGTATATGCACTCAGCTTTCTTTTTTAAGTTTATTATATCAATAGTTTTTACACCATTCTTGCAGCAAATGTTGTGATTCCACTAAGATATGGTATCAAACACTTGCTGCTAGAGCCATTATAGCTAGCAAGTAGCAGAAGCACTTGATTGAACCTACACTGAATCTCAAAAAAAATAGACGGGATTGTGGTGTATTTCTGATGCTGTATGACATTCTGTAATGTATAAAACTACACCAAAGTCATTAAAGCCTGAACTGTGGTTATACCTTTGTCCATTTTCATAGATGACTGTATAACAATCACATAAGTAAAATAAGATTTTAGGGCTTTAATGGGTGTATTACTATGGGTTTGATCAATCAGAAGCATTGTAAGTGTACGTGACCACCCCCAGTGTGTCACAAATGGCCAAATGCTCACCATTGTGCAGGTGCATCAGGACAGTCTCTGTTTTCATTTCATTGAAATGTTGTTCCTATACAAATGCTGTTTATTTTTAGTTGAACTTCCTCAATAAACAGACTGCTGTGTGTTTTATTTGCTGCCATAGCCTGGAGGCAGAGGCATGTGTTTTCCTTCATCAGCCGTGCACCAGCATGCTCGAGTTGATCTCACAGTGTTTAGCACGGAGACACTGTCGAGGAGGACGAGTTCATTTCAACTAAATCGGAGGATCGTCTAGTTTCCAGTAAATACATGTACTTTCAAGTAACTTTTGAACAAAACCTCATATTTACAGAAAAGTAACTTCACTCCCAGTTCAGTTAATGTAACCAGATTTATTTCTTAGTCAATTTGGGCCATTTCTTTTGATTCAAAAAATTACCTGACATCCTATCAGCTGTTGTTTTCTATTTCGTTGAGACAAAAATAGAGACATAAGATTTTGTTTTGATAGCAAATAAACCAGACCTCCCTCAATCAATTTATTCGATATAAACGAAGCCTTTCAGAAATGTTGAAAAGCTGAAAAAACTGAGCAGCTGGTCAGCCCTGTTGATTGTGTGTGAAATGTTCTTATTTAGTTTTGTGCTGAAGTGCTCAGACTGTGTTGAGACATTTACTAATCATAAATACACTTGCTTATATGGCTTTGGAGACTGAATGACATGCTGTCATGTCTTTTCTGATACATTGAGTGTGGTGCAATTAGGGGAAATTTTTTGCTCAACTGTTTGCTCATCAGAAATTCAGAACACTCCGCTTACATACATATAAACAGACAGAGACAGTTCAGAATCTCTTTCTTCCTATCTCTCTCACCCTTTCCTTCTCTCTCCACATCTCTCTCTCTCTCTTGTCTTTCTCTTGTTCTCTCCTCTCTCTCTTCCTCTGTGTGGGTGTGTAGTGTGTAATCTGTAATAGGCACTAGTTGAGCTTTTCACTGTGATGGCCACCATCTCGCCACATCACACCACTCCCTCTCCTCCTCTTCTAGTGCTCTGAATCCCCACCCAGCAGCACTGAACGCAAAGCTTGAAACACCCCTTCACACACACATGCTCTAAAACCCCTCATGAAAGACATAAGGTCTCCAAAGTGACTGCCATTTCCACCCCTCATTGCCCACAACAGCACAGCTCAGCACGCTCTGCAGTGAGACCACCACTATAATCAGTGATTTATTTAAAGAGCTGCATGTTGGGGTGAGCATGTGTGAAGCTTCATGTGTGTGTGTGTGTGTAGAGAATTTTTTTTTGGGCACAGGCCCATTTGGTGTAAAAATAGTTCACTGTAGGGCCAGGGCCTCACGCGTGACAGCCTGATTTTCACACAGTCACAAACCTCTCACACACACACACTCACACACAACACCCCTGACCACCTGCAGAGTTTATGTGGTCCTAGTCTGCCTGCCCTCATGTATATTCAGTGCTATATTAGCACAGCACTCTATAAAACAGAAAACGTTTTCAGGGGACTCTCGGGGCTCCACATCTAATAGTTTTTATTTGAATCTTTAATTTGCTGAATCAATAATTAATAATAATTACTGAATAATAAGGTTACAGTTACTAACTCTAAGCCTAGAATCCAAGAGCAAGATTGAGGAATTGATTTACAGTAGTTTGTCAGATGTAGATTTTAATTGTCTGATTCTAGTTGTTTAAATTTTTTTGCGGAACAATTTCTTCAACGATTCAGCGTTTAATTGACGCAATTTTTATATCATCTTATACATTTACATTTACATTTATGGCATTTAGCTGACGCTCTTAACCAGAGCGATGTACATCAGTGCTTAAGAAGTCCATGACTGTTTCTTACCTGAAAAACAGCTTAAATCCGTGTCAACTATTTAACCAAGATACTGCAGTCAGAGCATCTATACAACAACTGTCACATAATAACTAGCCAACAACTAACCCAACAATACATGAGCCATAGAGAAGTGGGAAGTCAAGGGAAAGAATTTTTTTTTTAAGAAATACATAATGAACATACTCTCTCCTTCTGGAAACATTATATGAAGATATGCGGAGAACTGCATTTAAACTGCATTTTGCTGCATTTATGTTCTGTATCAGCAGGTCTGAACTTATTTCCATTTTTTTAGTGTAGTGCTGGACCAAGAAGCCTTTTACAGACGTAGAATTGTTGGAATGCATGCTGGAATAGTCATTCTCAAAATTACCATTAACCCTCAGTGGGGGAGTTTTTGTGTGCCAGCATTCCACACTAAATTTGATAAATTTGCTCCTGTATAGTGCTTTATTCTTGTGTATTCTGTGGTTGCTTGATTTATAAGACGGTGGCATGGCTGTGTGGCTTTAGAACTGCTGGGCCGCTAGAACAATAATTTCTGGTCAGTGGTTATATAGGCAATGCCTGATGTCTCTTTGATGTCACATGTCTGTACATTTTTAAATAAGATGTTAATGGTCTGAATATTTAACAGCACAAGCCATTGCCACAGTGATTACAATGCTGTAGTATTCATGAATGAGGGTGTTGTTTTGCCAGTGTTGGTTTGACACAAGTCAAGGACGAAGCAAGTATGTGTTTCTTTGTTGCATCTTTGTTGTTTCCGTGTACTGCATACTGTTCGCCATGGCTGCGTCCTGTGTTTTGACTGATCAGGTAGTCCAGTGGATCCACATGCTGATTAGGGCTACCAGTGTATTTAGAGAAGCAATGGGAACGCAGAAAGTCAAAGAAGCTTTATTTAATGTATTCAGACGCAGCCCATGTTCTGTGTGATTTAATTATCGGTCCACAGTCAAATGTAAAAAAATATGAACAAGCTTATGGCAAATCAATTGAACCATGAATGGTCATTAGCTTGCGTCAGTTGTTGTGTCAAGAGTTAGAAAAGTTAAGAATATTCTTTTTTTTAAAGCCCAGGTGGGTCAGTACGTTCCAGTGCGAAATGATTAAGAGCACACCTGTGTGATGCTACACGCTGAAG
>JBBPDH010000002.1:13812555-13829648 GCA_037974565.1 Clupeocharax schoutedeni | reverse complement strand
TGTGTGTTTGTGTGTGTGTGTGTGTGTGTGTGTGTGTGAAGTGAGATACCAAATCAAAACAGGTTTAAAACGTGCATGAACCGGACATGTCACTAAAATATCAAGGTGAAATTCTTCATAGCCTGCCAATTAAGACCCGGGGGGTGGGGTGGGGGGGTGTTTAACGGCGATATATATTTTTTTCGCACAATAAGAATCTTGCGCGTTAACGGCCCAGCACTAGTTTTGGTGTTTGTGATCGCTTCTATCATTCTCAGTGTTTCACTATAGAATCATTTTTAACCACTCTGTGTTCTCTTTACAGCAACGAGCATCAGGCAAGGTTTTGTTTGAGCTGGTCTGTGCTCACCTCAACTTGATTGAAGGAGATTACTTTGGGTTGGAGTTCCAGGACCAACATAAGATGATGGTGAGGAGTTCGTCATATATTCTTTTAAAAGAACATTACATTTTTCTTTTTAATCAGACTTTTGTTTAGATTTGTCGTTTTTTTGTTGTGCAGTATGACTACACATCTGTGAAAAGTTTTTAATAAATAAATCTTATCTTAACACGACAAAGACCAGCCAGAACGTAAGAATAGTCAAGGTGTGTTATTAAGGATATAATATACGTGTCTGGAATGTGTTGTAGTTTAAATCACACCATACTGTCTGTTCATTATTGTTCTGTTGTGTGTGACAGGTTTGGCTCGATCTACTGAAACCCATCATGAAGCAGATCAGACGTAAGAGCCCAACAGCCCCCCTGCCTCTGTCTCTCCATCTCTCCCTGTCTCCCTGTCTCTTTATCTTTGTCTGTTTTTAATATGTTTATGAATATGAATCCAAATGTGCATGACTTTATCTGTTCAGGGCCCAAGCACACAGTACTGCGATTTGTAGTGAAGTTTTTTCCTCCTGACCATGCTCAGCTGATGGAGGAGCTGACCAGGTGACATTCCTCATACATTCCTTGATTTTATCATCGACTGTGCATCATTAGTATGTAACTCCTGAATTTTTTAACTAAAATGCTGCATTTTGTTTTTTCTTAGGTACCTATTTGCCCTTCAGATTAAGCAGGACCTGGCTAGCGGTCGTCTTACCTGCACCGACAGCAGTGCTGCTCTGCTCGTCTCCCACATCATTCAGTGTGAGTGTGAGTGTGTGCGAGCGAGAGTGAGTGTGTGCGAGCGAGAGTGAGTGTGTGCGAGCGAGAGTGAGTGTGCGCGAGTGCGAGCGAGAGTGAGTGTGCGCGAGTGCGAGAGTGAGTGTGCGCGAGTGCGAGCGAGAGTGAGTGTGCGCAAGTGCGAGTGCGAGAGTGAGTGCGAGAGTGAGAGACACATTACTCTCCTACTAAAGCAGGCTGAAACCCAGACTGTGTCAAATGCGTTCTAGAAGACAGATGCAGCTGGAGAATATATTTTGTTGTCATGGATACCTTTGAGTACTCTGAGCTTATGGAAAAAAGCAGAGCTGTCATTTACTCAGAGGAGCAGAAAAAGGCTCTTTAAACCCATCTTCAAACCACTGTTCTCTAATAGCTCAGAACATGCAGAAGTGTAAAACCCTAATACATTCATACAGTAATTGTAATACAGCGATGTACAATAATAAAATAATTCTAATTTCTGTCTTTAGAACAATGCTGGCAGCCATATTAATGCTAATGAAACACACACACACACACACACACACACACACACACACACACACACACACACACACACACACACACACACACACACAGTGTGAAGCTTTGTGTTTGAGGATGTTTGTATGGTCTGCATTGTAACAAAGGCTTGTTAAAAACATTATACCTTTGATCTTTCCAGCTTCTTTATTTTAACTGCATTCTTCTCATCCCTCTTCCTTTCTCTTGCTGTCTTTGTCTGTCTCTCCGTCTCCTTCTCTTTCTCTCCCTGCCGTGTCTGTCTGTCTTCCTGTTTGTCTGTGCTTCTTCTCCTAGCTGAGATTGGAGACTTTGAAGAGGCTCAGTGCAGGCAGCACCTTCTCAATAACAACTACATTCCTGACCAGATGGCCCTTATGGACAAGATCATGGAGTTCCACCATAAGCATGTGTAAGTATATGATATTAGTGATCACAATATACTGGCTATAACTATTGGATATAGTTGCAAGCAGTTGATCACTCTCCACTCAGACTGAGTGTATGTGTATTTATACATTCCTCTTTTGCTATTCAGTCATCCATCCATTTGTACAATTGCAGTTCCTGTTATTTGCAGTGATACAATAATGACATGCAACATATGCAAATGTTTCCGAATGATTTAAAATCCCATTGACCTTTGGAGAGTCATTGCAAACTCCGCTACACAGTTGAACTATTATTTCAACATCTAAGCAGACATTACTGTCTCATCTAGAGTTACTAACTGTTGTCTTATTTGTCTATTGTCTACAGTCTACGTGCAAATCATTTGTTTTCTTGTTTAGAGAATCAAAATGGAATAAACTTCTGGTTTTAAGTCAAATGCGAATTAGCTATGTGGCATTTCTGCACAAATTCATTAAAACGTCAGATGTCTACATATGCCTTGATGGCTCTGATATGTATGATTCACCCAGTAGCACTGGGAAAATCAGTAAAAACCAAAGGAAGTAAGATCAGAATGAGGATGTATGATTAAACTCCACACTGTATGAATGTATACACACAAGCTTCTTCTCTGTCACTCTGCTCAGTTCTATTTCTTTTTCCCTTTCTTTTGGTTCTTGCAGAAACATAAGCACTTAGCAGTTATTTCAGTTCATATTAACACGTGAAGTAGGGCTGGGCGATTAATCGAAAAGTAAACAAAAAAATCGACATTCAGAACCTTTAATCGACCAAATTTTTCCAGGTCGATTATTTCTATTACTTTCCCTTAAAACACTACCGCGTGTGGAGTCACGTGACCCCGCTCCGTTATGTTTTGTTATTCCGCCGACATGTCGAGCACGAAGAGCTTAAACGCTGAGACCACTGAGCAACTTGTAAGTGATCTATGAGGACAAAAAAATAAAAAAATAAAATAATCGTTCATTAATCGTAATCGCGTTAAAATGTTCAATTAATCGAGATTTTGATTTTAGGCCAAATCGCCCAGCCCAGAAACTTTAAGGTGGACCTTTGAGGAACAATATGTAGGATAATCAACAAAGATTAGAAAAAACATATTAATAATAATTTGTAGAATTATAACCAAAGCAAAAATGATTTTATTCATAATTTAAGATTAAAACATAAGTCAAATCTGGAGTGGCAGCTGTTGTCGTCTACTCAGTGAACAGCTTCCACACTGAACATGCGACTACATTATATCAGATTTTCTAACGGCAAGCTTAAACACACTCATGGAAGTCATTGCATAATGCCACTACATGGCAAAAACCAATTATAGAAATTATAGAATTCTAATTACTAAGAATCATGTATCTGAGAATGTATCCAATGATATGTGACATTAAACAAAGTTTATATTTTTTTCATTCAGAGTCCCTTAGTCGAGAACACAATAAGCTGCACCAGCAGGTCCCATTTCAAAAATGACTGCGGTCATTAAAAATCACAATTTAAGCAACAAGCACATTAGTACAAAAGTGACCTGCATCTGCCAGCGAACTAAAGGAGCAATGTAAGCTACATATATAATTACTGATCTTGAACAGTAATTAAAATCAAGCTTTTCAACTACAATTTATAAAAGAGAGACAGTAGATTTCTGAAGATCTCTGGGTCCCTCTGTTTGTGATCCAGTCAAATCACAATAAATGAGTCATGCCCCACCCACACACAGTTCCCCATCCGACCCAACTCTAGGTGTACAGATAAAGTTTATATTTTATTATTCAAGCATATTTCTGTTGGCCGTTCCTCTACCCTTTATCGGTAATCAGTTTCTAAACACAGGAATGCTGCTGGCTGGATATTTATAATTGCAGGGTGATTATCAGCCCTGTGACAGTGAGACATGTAAAAATCACAGCAACACTGCTATTCTTAATGTACTCATACTGGTTCAACAGCCACTGACATGTCACAGCCATGCTTGTGCCACTGCTGCGCTGGAGATGGCTCACTTCCCAAATTGTCAGTACAGTCTAATGGTGGTGAAAAAAGTCAAATATAAGAGAGAAATTTATAAACTAGCAATTTATACATATGTATATATGTGTGTTTCCCTCTGTGTTATGTGTTGTAGTGGTCACACACCAGCAGAGTCGGACTACCAGTTACTGGAAGTAGCGCGCAGGCTGGAAATGTATGGCATCAGGCTGCATCCAGCCAAAGACAGAGAGGGGACCAAACTCAGCCTCGCTGTCGCTCACACAGGAGTGCTGGTCTTTCAGGTAGACATACAAGCATGTATCCTCACACACTGCACACATTCTCCACCTGTGTTGCATTCTGATCACTTTAACCAATTTTCTAAATGAGGTATATAAGGAATATTAGGCTGATTTGATTAGTGTATTTTGTATATTTTATGTAATATTACAAATTTTGTTTCCCTACAGGGTCACACCAAGATCAATGCCTTTAACTGGTCTAAAGTACGCAAGCTCAGCTTCAAGAGGAAGCGGTTCCTCATCAAACTCAGACCTGACCTCAATGTAAGACAATCTGTGTGAACAGTTTTAAACCTCTTTTTGGCATCATATGAACTGAATTGTTTCTGAAATATCTTTACAGTGTTGGTGCTTTCTTAGTCAGTATTTCTAGATCGGACATGGTGCCTAGTTTGCAACAAGATTCATCAGTCCTCAGGATTATCTGGTTCAGCTAATAAGTGAAAGTGAAAAGTGAAAGTGACCATTTTTCATATGTGAACACACCACTGCACACGGTGTGAACAGCATGAAATACTTCCTCTGCATTTAACCCATCCACCAAGTGAAGCAGGGGGGAGCAGGAACACAGCGCCCAGGGAGCAATGTGTGGGGACGGTACCTTGCTCAGGGTACCTCAACAGTGCCCTAGCGGTCTTTGGAATCGAACACGGACTTTCTGGTCACAGGGCGAATGCCCAAACCACTAGGCTACCAGCTGCCCCAACCGTAATATTTACTGTTATTGTGATTAAAATATGCTGAGTATCAGTGTTTGCCAGTTCACACTGAAAAGGAACTAGCTCAAAGTTCAGTTCATTCCAAAAAAATGAACTAGTTCACATTTACGTTTTCTTTGTTTTGTTTTGTTTTATAATTTTGAACCTATTTCACAGCTCAAAAATGAACTAGTTAACTTTTGTTCTTTTTTTTTTTTCTCAACCTCCTTCAATCTTCTCCTTATATCTGCCATACCACTGAACAATCACTGACATAAGTTACATTAAAAAACAATTTTGAGATTGAGGATAGATCTTACCACCTAAGCAACGCATCATGTTATGTTGAAAGAGAAAAAAACGAGGTGCAGGTACACTGTACATGGACATTTTATTCAGACAATATTAACACACAATGTAACATTTCTAAAATGCAACATTCAGACAATATCTTTTAAAGGGCTCAGAAAAGAACAGAACCAAAGTAAACACAACCTGTGGTTTTCCCGATCTAATTCTACACCGATTTCTTAAAAAAAAAACAATCAAATCTTTAAACAAACTTTCTTCTGTAGAGGCGTCCGAACTCGTAGCGCCACCATGCTAGCCTGTAATCAGTAGAGATGTGTCATGCGCTCTAAGAGCCGATGCTTTGTGGTGAATCAGAAGAGCTGACTCCGATCGAGAGAGAGCCGTCCCGCCTTCTTTTTCCTTTCGCTGCCTAGCTCTCTCGCTCTCTGTGGCTCAGCTCTGCTCACGGCAGAACTTTGTTTTGATTGGCTGCATGGCAGCCTTCTGGCCAATCACATGTGAGGATATAGCATAGGAGGGGAGACTGTAACCATCAAACGTAAAACGTGAGCCGCATTCAGTCTCGCGAGAGCTAATGTCATTTACATGCATGTTCATAATTTGTGAACTGATTCGTTCAGTTCAGCGTTTATAAACAATAGGAAAGTGTTGAATGGACGTGCACAACACTGCTGAATATAGTGGCAGTATTGTCAAAAAAGCCTATATCCTTTTTGCCTTTTTGTCCCTTGAGGTCCACGAATGGTGTTTTACATACCAATAATAATCAATATTATTTTTTTGTGACCAAGTTTAGTTGCTATTGTGGAGTGTGTTGTCTGCACTGAGACTAAACAATTTCTCAGTTAGGAGAAAACACACAGACACACAAATACTGCATTACTATATCTTAAAAGAGAACTGGTGTGGACTGTTGTGTGAAATGTTTTGCAGATGATGGGGAAACTAACTATAGATGCATATTGCTCATGTTATGCATTTTTCATATTGCTCAGCCCTAATCTGGCACGTAGTGTTTGGACTGACAAACATCTCTCTGTCTCTGCAGCAGAGTGCGTATCAGGACACACTAGAGTTTGTGATGGCAAGTCGGGACTGCTGTAAAATTTTCTGGAAGATCTGTGTGGAGTACCATGCTTTCTTCAGACTCTTTGAGGAACCCAAACCCAAACCCAAACCTGTCCTCTTCAGCCGAGGATCATCCTTCAGGTTCAGGTTGGTAAATTCGCTTGTACAGTCTGAGTTTTATTTTATGCTATTTTCCTCTGTCTGCCTACATGTCTGTGCCTCTGTAGCTTTTTGTCTATGTGCCTTCTTGACTGATTAAATTGAAAAGGCTTTTCACTGTCTTTGTGTCTCTCAGCGGTCGGACTCAGAAGCAAGTGATAGATTATGTGAAGGACACAGAGTTTAAAAAACTGCCTTTCTCCAGGTGAGACTGATCAAAAGCACACTAGGGAACCAACTAGCGCATGAACCACAGCCTTCTATTAGATGCTCTGTTACTATTGAATGGTCATTGCTGTCTTTACAATGTCAAATTGATTTCCTATCTTGGTATATCACATTCATTCTGTGTCTGTCTACATGTTCGTCTGCGTGTCTCTCTGCGTCTCTGCCTCCGTCCCTCTCTTATGCAGAAAACACAGTAGGGTTCAGTACAACAGCAATCTGTCTCCGCTGCCTTCTCCACTACACTCACAAGTGCCAAACCAAGTAAGTTCCCTTTTCCTCCCTTTCTCTCTCACACACATTTTTTCAGGTCTCATCAAACTGTGACATTATTCCTGACCTCATCCATATTGGTAGTTTGTTTATTGAATTAATATTGTACATTTGATTGATTCTTTCTGTGTTTTGTTTTTGAGCATACACAGACACTTAGAGCATTTTCCCAGGCCACATCAAACACGATTAATGAATTACAGCCATGTGTAGATTTAATTATATTGTTGTGCTCTTTCTGTCTTTCTTATACTCTCTCCCTCTCTCTCATACAGGCGGAGGGACGAAGCTGGAAGGAGTCTGCGTTGGTAAGCTCTGAGGACTCTTCAGCTTTACGGATGCGTGGGAGCTCCTCCCCTTCTCCTCAACGGAGCGCTCGAAGCGATGGCGAATCGGCGGCAACCGACAACTCTCGGGTTCAGGGAGCAGGCGCCAGGCAGCAGGGTGCAGAGCTCCACACTGCAGGTCTCGCGTCCCGCGCAGCCAAAGGCAGCAGCTCTTCCATCCCTTACATCGATTGCAGTGATGCAGAGTTTAGTGAGGTGGAGGTCCGAGGTCGAATTAGCAGGTCACATTCCCGCACGCACGAAAAGGGACAGGGGTGTAATATGCTCCGTCCGCGTGAACGTGAGGGCAGCCAGAGCAAGTTTAGACACTCAGAATCTCCCCCTTTATCCCCAGTCACTCGTGCTCAGTCCTCACCCCATCACTATTCCAGCTCCGCCCATTCTTCTAGCCCCTCCTCTCATAACCATAGTTACGATGTTTATGAGTCATCTCTTTGTGGAGGCGTGGGTCCTCCGCGGGGGCCGCTCCACAGCACCCTCTTGGATGAGCTAGCTACTCGTAGCCCAGTCCCAACGAGGCACTTCCCAGGCACTAGGAGCTTGACTTCAAGCCCTGCACTTTTCTCCTTTCACAGAACAAGCTCCCTCAGCCATGCCCGATACAATGGTCATGGGCAGCATGATGGCGAGCGTGGACACCACGATATGGATGGCTTAGCCGGCAGTGGGCGTAGTTTTAGTCTGAGGTCGGCTCCTCGGGAGGAAAGGGGTGGGCTTTTTAGTAGCTGTTCTCCACTCATGAATCGCTCAGTAAACTCTGCCAAGTGCCAGAACATAGGTAGCCGTGGTAACCGCTCTGTTACAGACCCGCTGATCCTGAGCCAGCCACGGCCCGTTCTGTCCCGAGCTGAGCGGATGGCCGCGCTTGAGCGGCGCATGATGGCCAACGGCCTCTCTCCTCCTGGCCAGGTCAAGCCCAAGGCTAGCTCGTCGCACCGGCGCCATGGTGGTGTGCCTATGATCGATGGGTCCACTAGCAGCGGCACAGACACCAGCGACTCGGAGGAAGTAGAGTCCACCGGCTCTTGCGGCCAATCACTGGGCTTCGGAAACCCTGCTGCATGTAGCTCCTCCCCTGTCTCCCCACTCCCTAGAAATAAGTTTTCGTTTGGCAGCTTGCAGCTGGATGAAGATGAGAATGGCGAGGGTGGGTGTGTGGACTTCAGCGATGAAGAGGGAGCACAGATGTTCAACTGTTAGCTAAGGTGGGAGTTTAGAGGTGCTGGGAGCTCGGAGAAGAGTAGGTCTGGTTGACTTAGCCGTGAGAGGGATACACACACATCCCGGGCAAGAGAAGCTACTTCTCAGGTTTTGCCCAGTGTGTGTGCTAGTGTAAGATCCACTAATGACACTAAAGTTGAGAGAGGACCTCTCTCTCTGTAACAGAAATATAGCTCTTCCTTGAGGGCATTACTCTTCTTCATTCTTTGATTGTAGCAGACATATCTCTCTCTTTCTCGTTATAGGAAGAAAGCGAATCATTTTGCTTAGTGCCAAGTCCATTGCTGGACCCCCATATTAAAACTGTAGAATTTGTTGCGCTGGAGTGTTGAGTGAAACCAGGTGCTGCTGCTGCGATGCACATGTTTATAGTGCAGAGACGCACGGGCGCAGGCTTCTGTTGGTCTTTTAAAGAGCAATGGTCTGGGAGTTTGTGAAGTCCACCAGAGGCCTTCACATGTTTTCACTAGCACTAAGAGAACTGACATGTTTTTACAGTCAAGAAAATAACGCACATCACACGAGTCTTTAGCTGATGATATTCAAGTTACGTGATTGGTGCACTTAGCATTTTTTTAATGTTTGTAGTACTTTATAGAAGCATGAACTTGAGATTGTGTTTAGCTACAAAAAAAAGTGTAGACCTTCATATTGTCATGACTGTAGGAACCCTATTTATATAGCACTGCCATTTGTAATGTGAAATATTTAACTGAAGAGTCTGGTAGCCATTTTGCTAACTTTCTGATATGCCACCATAGTTCAGTTGATCTAAAGAAGAATCAGAAATTTACATGTTGGGTTTAAAAAAATAAAATAAAAAATTTTAGTCTGTATAGCAGACACATTCCATTGATATTCAGCATGGACCTGTTTACAAGAAGAAACTTTTGCTAATCACTGACTTGGCTTGTTGATTGGTCATATGTTATTTGTACTTATAACTTGCTTTTGCTTGTGTCAGAAGGTTGACTTTGTAAGCTATCAGAGTCCTAATGAGTGTGATTTGGCAGCGCTTGTGCAGAACGTCCTGTAATGTGTCAGTTGGCGGTATAGTGTTTGGTGCAGGCTGGCATCATAATTTAGAACGGTGTCTGATGTAGTCATTAATCTAAAGCCCTGGCGTTCTGTTCTGCGCCCGGGCTCTCGAACGGTTTTCTACGTGCTGAGGACGCGGATGGAATTTATTAGTAGCAGGGCTTTATGGATTACTGTTTATGCATATTGTTAATTATGAGCATAGCTCATCTGCCCTCCAAGTGGCCCAGGCTGAAGAGTAGGAGAGCACATTACACTATCATCTTGTCTTAATACTGGTGTTTCACTGTGTTCTCACCTGCCTCTCCCACTCTGTGACCCTATTTGCTCCCACTGTAATCGCACTCTGGTTTGCCTGTCTCCCCCTATCCACACCTTCCTGCAAACAAAAAAAAAAAAACAACCACAAAACAAAACATGGAAAAAGCACAACTCTCACTAAAAGTAACCAGCTTGGCACCTTGTGTGTACTGTATCTTTCATTTCAAATATTGGGTTTCTATTTCTTTTCTTTTTTTCTGCTCCCTCTGGTTGTGTTCCTGCACAGGCTGAGGCTGCTTGAGCTTGTCATTTCCATCCACTGTCATTTATGATCAATAAATGCTCCTGTTGTTGTTTGTTTGTTTTTTTCCCCCCCTTCTCTTATCGGTTGTTGGTGACTGACTGAATGAATGAAATGAACGACCAAATGAATGAAGGAATGACTGACTGGTATGCCTTTGTAACACTCTGATGCTGGTTTCTAAGGCTTTGTATTGCATGCTCTCCCTCCTCCTCTCACTGCTCTTCTCTCCTGGTTGGATGTGTTGAGGAAAGACCACAGTCATTTCAGACACTGCTTCCACTGTTGCCCATATGAATGTATGTTAAAGTGACATTTAAACTGTGACATCACTTTTCCCCCACTTGCTAAACTTAATCCTGTTCCCTTAGCGTTTTTATTTTTTCTCAACACGGTCACTGTAAACATCTCTCTCATACACGCACGCACGCACGCACATACATACAATTGCATACACTGACGAGCAGCTTAATTAGTTACTTCTACCTTGTATTTACGTAGCAGCTCCACATAATCGTGTAGGAGCACTTTGGAGTTCACAATTACAGACTAAAGTCCAACTGTTTTCCTGCAAAATGATGTCCCTTACCTTGCTTAGCAATGTTCAGGACCACCACTGTGCAGGTATTATTTGGAACATCCACCTTGCAGTGTCACATGGAGAAAAACTGAAGAGAAACAGACTACAGTCTGTAATTGTATATAACAAATAAAGCTGAAATAAATGCAGTAGAGAGTAGATACAAGGTAGATATACCTAATAATGCGTCTCCTTTGGTGTACACACATGCACACATTCTCATTCATTCTCTCTCACTTCCTAATTCACTCACACACTCATTCACCACCTATGGTCTTTCTGTTGGCCCTCGCTTTTGACTTAAACTCTGTTTTTATTTTTGCTATCTCTCTTTATAAAACACTTTAACACTGTATACGGTTGTACACTAGTGTAAATAAAGTTGGCCTTTATGAATTTGGACTCAAGAATCTTTTATTAAAGATTATATTTCATCATCACTGTAGACTGTAGACCCCCTCCCCTCTCAGACATGTGTTGGTTTGTGTTGTCGGTGCATGAGTCAGCCTGTATGTTCGTGAATGTATGTGTACGGTCAGTGTATACATACATTTAGAGCGTTGTATGTTGATGCATGTGTCAGCTGTCTGGTGCTTGTCATGGCTCCCCCCTCATTGCAGTGTAATGTGATGTGTGTTGGTATGAACATGAATGTGTGTGTGCAGTCCTGGGTGGCTCTCTTGGCTGTTTTGTTTAACATGGCTGCGCTGCAGACAGGGAGCACAGGAGGCGCTGTTGGGCAAGTACTGAGTTCACTCTCCTGGGTGTTAGGGATAGAGACTGGAGTGTAGCTACTGTAAGTGTGTTTACTCTCACACAATCACACTCTCAACACACATACACTCCCACACAGTATATAACTGCTTCCCACAGATTTTCAGGAATCATTGTAGGCCTAGGAGTCAGTGTTGTTTTTAAGAATAATAGGATTCCATAATGTATAGCATGACTGTAAAGTAGTTGTATGGAGCTGAGTGTGTGAGGCCTGTGCTTAGCTCTCTCTCTCTCTCTCTCTCTCTCTCTCTCTCTCTCGCTGTCACTCTGTCTCTGTCTCTCTTGCCTCCATCTTTTTTTGCTTACTCTCTGTCTCTACTCTTTCTCTGTCTGTCTTTCTTGCTCTCCTCGTTCACTCTTTTATTCTCGTTTCTTTCTATCATCTCTCTCTGTGCTTTTTCTCTTTCTCACTGGTGCTCTCTCTTTATCCTTTTCTCCCTTACTCCTCCTTGCTTTCTGTCTTTCTATCGTTCTTTCTGTATTTATTCTTTAGACGTGGCAGGTTTGTCAGTGTCTCTGGTAAATGGTCATCGCCGTGGTGATGAGTTGAATGGTGCCAGTCCGAGTCCGGATGGTCAGCAGCCCTCCCCCCTCACCTCTCCACTGCTGAACGACAGCAGCCTTCTGCGCACAGACGATGAAGAAGAGAACAGGAGGAAGGTGAGAACAGTGCCGCTAACACACTTTCAGAAGGTAAAGTTCTCCATTGCTGTGTCGTCCCTTTGACGAGTCAAAACACCCCCAGTATGATTCCAGAGAGGCAGTGTAGAAGAGAACATAGTTTATGTTCAGATCTCATATTTTATACTTTTTACGTTATACTGTATCCATTATACTGTATCCATTATACTGTCCACTGTCATTTCCTTGTTGTTATGAAGAGATTGGGTAATAAAGCATTAAAAGACTGGGCCTTCTCTTAGGCTACTTTTAAAGACACACTGAAAATCATACACTCCCACTTTTAAAAATATCACAATAACATGTATACTAACAAGACAATTAGAGGCAATTATACAGCTCCTCTATGTTTTGCAGTGGGCTAAACCATGAATCACACAGACGCACAGTTTCTGTTTTAGTCTGCACGCAAACTGACGTTAGATCAACACCAAAATACACATTTATAAACATGTTATAACCCAACCCAAATGGCACAGCAAGCAATAAAAATAGTTAGGGAATACGAAAACATTTTTCAAGATTGCAGGCACCCATATATATTTACACTAATGTCCTGAACATGGGAAGCACATCTTGGTAAGTTGGGGTCATATACTAGGCTTATTATTTTTATTTTTATTTGTAAATATTATACTCAATATAGAGAGATGCTCAGAAAACCATTGTCTCCGCAGCTAATAATCTGTGGCCTATAGGTATTTTTTCAATAATGTCAGTGCTGTTGACTTGTTGAGCAGGTCTTTGAGAAAAAATATCCTCCACTAAACTAAACTAATCTATACTAAGCATTTCACAGTGAATCTCATGATTACTTTTAAGCACTCCTTGTATCTCAGACCATTATACATGTGCTTTCATAATCGCCTCAGTCCTGTGTGCTGGTATCGGTGATTCATCTGCCACTTATTTCGTTCCAGTAAACAAATGCATACAGTGAAGCAGCAGAGATTCCATTCACTGTCTCAGCCCAGCGTTAATGTCATTGTTCAGGACTGTTGAGATGGCAACCGTAAAATTTGTCAAATCGCCCAACCCTGTGAAATACTCCCCCACAACCAGGGTTCAGAGTCACTGCAGTACTTGGTTAAAATAAGCCCTTAGAAGCATGCCTTGATATTAAGTGCTATCAGGCTCAGAGAGTCATTTGGCACAGATTCTTTTATGGAGAATGACGGAATTGTGGATTTGTTGTAACTGGGGCAGAACTACACACACTGCACTGCTTCTGTGCTAGTCTCGCTTAGCCAGACCTGCAGACTGATGGCTGAAGGTCCGGAATTCATAGCAGCTTTCTTTGGCCAAGGCCCGCCCATAAGGCCGTTTGACTGAAATGTCAAACAACCAATCACAGTTCGTTTCGTTCAGCGTCACGTTTCTAGATTCTGGCATTCGGGGAAAATCATAGAAGGAGAAGAAAACCAGCAGTAAGTCATTGATCTGTTGGTGCATGTGTAACAACAATGGCGTCTGCATTACCACATCTGATCAAAACTCCGAGTAAATCAGTAGATCACACGTCTGCAATCACAAACCTGTGATCACACGTCTGCGCTTTGTTTCCCAGTGGACCGAAAATAAACGCGACACTCGCGTCCCCCGGAAATCTGATCAAATTCAACCAATCAGACGACGACTTCGACATTCCTGAATTGTTTCCAGTTAAGTGTACCATATGCATCAGACGTTTAGCCAACATTCCGTGGGCGTGACGCCTGAGGCTGAGACTACTTCTGTGCAAGCAATGGACTCCAGGCATGACCCCTTCTATCTGTTGGAAACTTAAGTGTGAGAACAAGATAGACAGATAGCATAAGATATGCATGACAGTTTTGCTGTCATACCAGTGGTTAAGTGTACATCTTTCTGTGTCTTTTTTGTGCAAAATATCTGGACCATCTGGCACAATGTCCACATTTGCCTCATGTTAATTTGCAGGTTTCTCTTATCAGTCTATTAGACCATTCAGAATTATAAAGGTGCAATGTTTTTAAAGCTCAGCCCACAAGCTAATATGTTAGCTCTGATCCATGACACTAGTCACAAGCTAAGATGCTGGTAATAAACTAATGCTACCACATGATACAGAACACATTAATACAATGTGTAACAGAGGCTAAAGAGGTGAGATTAGGCTTAGAAAATCCTTATTACATATTTAGCACTGTGTTAAAAGGCTCAGGCACCAACATTTTAAAAAAAAAACTGCTTAAATGATTTGGGGCTTTTTCCCACATTAACATCACCAAATATATTAAATGAAATTTAACATAATACAATGAACATTATACAGTAAATTATACAGTAAATTGTTTTTGTGTGCGACATTTCAATGGGTTCCTTGTGGAAACCCAGTGTTTCTTCTAGTCAGAAACCAGTTTTGACTCAGTCAGGAGCTGCTAATGGAATCCAACCAAACCTGTGTTCTCCTCACCAGCTCACAAATTTGTCTCCTTCTTTTTACAAACAAAACAAATATAAATACTTTTTTACTACCTTCTTGTTTGTTTGCATTGATTGTAATGTAAACCTTGCTAGCAGATAGGAGAAACATGGCTTTAAACAACACTGATTCACGGTCTACACTCTCTCAGTGACAATCAATGTTGCCTCCTAAGTGGACAGTGTGATTACACAGACGTGTGACTGACTTGAAGTCACGTTGTGTTGTCTAAGTGTTCCCTTTATTTTTTTTGAGCAGTATATCAACCCACATCCTGACATTATATAAAAGTAATTCTGTGTGTTTTGTTTGCAGAGATTTCCGACTGACAAGGCTTACTTCATCGCCAAGGAGTTGCTCACCACTGAGAGGACCTACCTGAAGGATCTGGAGCTCATCACCTTGGTAATGAAGAAATGAATCATTCAGATTCAAGTTTTATTTGTCATATACAGATAACACTGTAGCATCATTACAGTAATGAAATTCTTAGGCTCGTGTTCCCCCAACTTTACATAAATATATAGTAAATAAAAAATAAAAGTAATAAGAATAAGAATAAAATAAAGTAAAAGTTTGACAGTACCTATGTGTATATAAATATATATATGGGAAAGTAATGTATATGTAGCATTTTAGAAAATAAATATACAATATTTGGAAAATAATTTGCAGAATGAAGGTAACAGTACAGTATCAATAAGAGAATGTCTAGTGCAAATGATGCAGTAAGGTGTGAGTGAGGAATCATAGACTGAGTGTGTGTTTGAAGGAATAAAGTGGCCATTGTTAGACCAGCCCAAGTGAGTCCTTTCTAAATGTAACAGCTGGATGTGTCAGAGACTCTCTGCAGCCGTAGTGCAGTAATCCTGGCTCAGTTTGGTAGAGCTCTCCACTCAGTCTAGCCGGGCTGGCCCGACATTGCAGTGAGATGATAATTAGATCAGTTAGCTGGAGCTGGAGCCCTCTGAAGCCAGAGCGGCAGCTGATTGATCTCTGATTGATTGTGTGCTGGCTTGGGGTTTACACTAAATGGGGAGTTTAGTGTGGGAGTTTTGAGGGACAGCAGCTCATCCACTGTAATTCACTGTGAGCTAATCCCTACACGTTATGTGCTCACACGCACACACACATATTTCAACATCAGTGTTGATTTACGCATTGGCCCCCTGTCAGTGTCGCTCTAGTGTAATGGGAGCTCTCCGAAAGGTCAATTTACTGCCTTGTTGTGTAAAACAAAAGCAAACCATTGTTTGTGAAATGTGAAGAACTGAGTGTCTGTGCCTTTGTTTTTACAGTTTCATGTGTATTGCTGTGAAATTGATGGGTGGGTTCATGTATTACCGTTGGTAAATACATAAAAAAGAGCCTCATATTTTGAGAAGGGTAACATTATAATGCAAGGAAAAAGATGTTCATGGCTATTCTATGTAAGGAGATTTTATTCCAAGTAACTGTTGGTCTGTTTAACACAAAATGGTCTTAAGACAATCTGGGTTCTGTCTCACAAAGTAGGATTTATGGTTTACCCAGCTAACTGTGGACACCGTTCAATTCTGTCTCACAACAATGAATCACTGTGTAGCAGGCTACATTACCACGACAACTTATGTTGCATGCCTAACTAGCTTTGGGGCTGGTTTAGTTTCAGATTTCAGATCATAAACAGCTCTAGACAAAGGCTGCCCTTTTGGGAGAGGTGGACCTCTTATTGTGGCATAAATCATGTGAAAAGTAGTGCTTGTAAATGGAAGAAACACGAACGTCAACAACTATAAGCAGCTGCTGCTCCAGTAAGCACTGACGCAGTGGCTACAGCATTGCTTAATTTACTTTTCACATGTTTAGTGTTTTTGTGGCTGTTTGAAAAATAAGCGGCTCTTCTCCTGTTTCATTGGAGTATGGCTGTTCATCATGTACCCAAACCCACGGATTAAGTATAGCTTGAGTTTGTAAACCTGACCAGGTTGTTAACCACATGTTTGTTTTGTAAACCTGAACGATAGTAAGGAATGTTGGCCAAACTGAACATGCTTCATGAGGCCTCTGATATAAAAAAGCAAATAAAAACAGAACAGTGGAGATGTTTGATATGACTTTTTGTTAATCTGTGTGTGTTTGTGTGTCCAGTCCTTTCAGAGTGTTCTGGACAAAGAGGAGTGCGCTCCCGAGTCTCTGCGGAACCTGTTGAAGTCCAGCTTTGAACCGCTTCACACCTATCACTCCGAGTTCCTGAAAGAGCTGGACCAGAGACTAGCAATGTGGTGAGCTATGTGTACACACACACACACACACACAGGGAAACACACACTATGTTAGACAGTGATGTACTGATATCTCTTTTCATAAATGAGGTCGTTTGTGAAAGAATG